>JAQIXQ010001669.1:0-13396 GCA_034700485.1 Pseudosinella alba | reverse complement strand
TTGCATTTTCCGCTACTTTACCTAACTATTATTATTATTGCATTAGAGACATATTTACGTACAAAGTTTTGATTTCTGGACACTACACCACACGCCATGTACAAATAACAACAAGAGGATGCCTATCTTCCTTTTTATCTTTATCTGATGGCATCATCATCATGAATGCGTGCAGTTCCTGCCTATTCTTAGATTTGAAAAAAGTATTTCTCCCCCCAAGCAAGATAAGAGCCGGGGATAAGCAAACATTTAATTTTCCAAATGTATTTTTCGGCTTTCCAATGCCTCCTCCTTCCTCTCCCAATCTATATCTCTTAAGTCTGAAAAAGTGGGAGGAAAGTGGAAATGGAAAAGCAGTTGCAGGCACACATGGACACTCCCGGATTCAGATTCAAACCCAAACCAAGTTTTGTAAGAAAGGAAAAAATTACAAAAGACAGGAAAGGAGAAAGTAAAAAGATTGCAAAAATCTCCTTCGCTTCCCAAGCCATACCACGGAAGGGAGTTGTTTTTAGTTATCACACCCGACTCAACTCCTGTGATTTCTTTGCTTTGCGTGCTCTTCCCCCAGTCCCGGGTCTCTCTTCTCTCTCTCCCTGTTTGATATCCATTTATACTTACGTAATATATATTTTCCCTCTCTGTACAAATAGAACGTGCCTTGTCTTGGTCTTCCAGAGAGGTGGAAAGAAAGTGGGAGGTGGCGGAAGCGGGAAAGCAAAGCTAAAATAATGTGATTAGGCAAATAAAGGATGAACATGAACACTGCAGGAAAGGGAGAAAAAAAGTTTAAGAGAAAGCAGGGGATTTCCTCATGCATGGAATGGACTTTCACGAGGATATTATTATTATTACAATGATGATTATGATGAGGACGAGAGGAAGAGATAATGATACGGACAAAGGGAATGAAAACCGGGAAGGGGGGAATGAGAAATCCTTTTCCCCTTTTTACATTTTATTTTATTCCTCTCCCCTCTCCCTTTTCTTACCAGACAGACCAGAAAGAAAGTATTATTATTATGTAAAATCTCCCGTTTTATTGTATTGTTCATGTTTCTTTTTGAGGGGAAGAAAGCTAGGATGGGATATGGTAAGGGAGAGAAAGAAAGGAAGGATGAGGATATAAAAGGGCGATTGTCATTATCATTTAGAATAATCATCATTATCGTCATCACCAAACCCAGACCAAACCAGAGAGAGGAAAAGGGATACAGTGGACCATTACCCATCCATATTCCATTCTGCCTGGGAGGGAATTGATAGTTCCCGTTTTTGTCCACACATAAAATCCACATATCTAATATCGTTTCGTTATATGAGTCTGACGATGAGTCTGACTGTCCTACTTAATATGCGCATACAATGCAAAATGCAAAGGTATGTGCTTATATCGTAGATATTACGATATTAGTATTATATGATGTGATGTGATATGATATGCCCTTGTACAAAAACGAAACGAAACCCCAAGTAACCAGGAAAGTCTACTTACAACCCACCTAGCATCTGGCATGGATGAAATCTTTCCTGATCCGATTTTCTCTCCTCATTGTTTGAATTTTGCATATGCTATTTCTGTTCCTCTCTGTGCAAATATAGCCATTTCTACATATGAAAGGATAAATGCTGGAAGCTGATTTCTCCTCCGCCATCACCACCACCACCCGAAATATTCGGCATGGTCCTTTGTGATAACATGGAATGCTTATTTTTGGAGTAGATATATTTTCAGGAATGGGGAATAAACGTGGCTTGGTGATGGGGTTTGGTTTGCGAACCGAATCAGATTGCTCCAGTTTAAAAGGCATATAGGAAGGATGAGAGTGAAAGGATATAGTCCTCAGGGCCTTTTTCCAAAAGACGGATGTTCCTCCTTACACCCATCTTTCTTATCCTTTCCTCCAGTAATTTTCCCTACTGCACTGAAAAAGAAGCCATACCTAAATCTCCTGGTTATAAAGCGGCATGTTCGCATAGAGGAACAGGAACCAATTCCCGAATATATGCCAAGCCAAGTGCGATGTGTGTGATCCTACTGGATTGGATTCTGAATTCCCATCTTATGATGACGCAGAGAGGAGAGGGAGAGACACTCCACTCACAAGAGAGATATCGGACGGAGATCATTAACCATTTATGGCTGTTCTATTTCTAAACGAGGATTGGAAGGGTGTATTACAGTATGCAAAAGACGAATGCTGGAGAATGGGGATATGGGATAGGAATGAGAAATTAGTAGAAGCGAATCTGAATTGGCGATCCCTGAGATAAATGTAGGATCATATGTAGGAAATATGCTCTAATTTTCTATGCATGTGGATTAAATTTTCACATTTGGCTGAAATGCAAATTTTCTTGCTTTCGAATCCTGCAGTTTTAAATTTTCATACGAGACGGGATCTGCAGTAATTACTAATATGTACTACAACGGTAATTGCAAATTAACATTAATTCTAAATGCTATTTTTTGATACTCTCGTTTTTATTTTTACTCGTCTCCACCAGTTCCAGTTAGTTGATCTTTATGATTTACTTCTGAAACTCTACTTGATTTAGTACTTTAAGTTATTTAAGTAGTTAAAATGTGGAAATCCCCAAGTCTCAAATTGCTCATCTTTTTCGTCTGTGTTTGCTGTGCTCATCCTACATAGGTAGCTATAAACTTGGGAACTTGGGCCTTTCTCATCTTCAACCCAACCCAAGAAATAAAATAAATTCTCTCACAAACAAACATCTCATCTCACAACTCTAAACAACTGTTTGCTTACTTTTCTCTTAAACAAAAAGCATAAAAAAGGAAGGAAAGAGAATTGACAGCTTGTTTGGTTTGCCCTTTTTGGCATGTCTGGAATTGCACATGTCTGTGCACGTACCTATGTCAGTATTTACTTTGGCATATACGTCATAACATGACATAAAAGCCTACGGATGGAATGGGATGGGTTGGGATGAGGAATGAAATAGAACAGAAAAGATAAGCCTAAATCCATTCCTCCAATTCCCTTCCAGTAAGCTGGAAGAATTTAGTGGCTGTGGCGAAGTTGAATGTTGTGTATCCAACCAAAAATGCTACAAAAATATGTACATCTTTTTTAAGTCCCCCCTCTCCCCATCCATGACCGACGGTCTGATCCTAATCCCCTTATAAAACTGAAAGGCTAACATAAATGCATCATATTGGACGGATGGACCATCGCACCGCACTCCGCACTCAAATAGCTTTCGCCAAACCGCAAAACTCATTCCACCGAAAAGGGGCTCAAATGTACAAACAAAACGAAAATGAAATAGGCTCTAATACGGAGAAAGGACTTTACTTTGACTCGATTCGACTCGAAACAAGATATGATCAATAAATACAAGTCCACCTCCACCACCAGGGGAAAATTGTACAATTTCCTCGATTGTCACAGCTCAAGCATGGACCCCTACTAAATGTGGGCTTAACTTCTAAAAAATGCCTTTCCATGTTTTGCGCCCAGTACATAAATCCATAAACCCCATTCCCCTCCTTTTACCTTTCACTTACAATATTGCCGGGGATTTTCCTAAAACTGTTTGGGATCGTTTTGTTTTTTCTTGCGAAAAAAGGATAAAGCTCATAGCTAGCGATATATAAATCTGCACAACAAAATACTTCTTTCTTGGGTTACGCAACCCAACTTTGTTTTATGGCCATGTGCTTTATTATTACCTACAAAAAAGGCATTTTCCTTTTTACGTCCGATCATTTCCTTTGATATAGAAGTACTCATATAAACTGGGGAAATTGCAATTTTTCTGCCTCTCTCTTTACTTTGTTCTTGAGAGAGGGGAAAGCACAAATTCCGCAATTCCACATATTCAGGCACGCCATGGCCATAGTGCCTCGTCCTGAGCCCCAAAGTGAACTGGACATTCGCGCATAAACTGAAAGTTTATCTTTCTCCCCCGGTCGAGGGTAAACTTTCATGAGAGTCATATTGTGAGCAGAAAGAAAGGAATCTGTCCATATCCCACCGTTTATTTTTCTGCATAAAAAATTCCCTTTAATCTTTTTATTTTTTTGTTGGTTTTCCTCTGTTTGTCTTTGAACTGGACATGGTCTGGACCTGACTGACTCAGCTACATTTTTTATATGTCAATTTAAGCTTTTGTAGTTATTTTCGGTATTTCCCTTTCATCCAAATTTCCACTGACATTTGCAAAAAAAATACATTTATACCTATGAGACATGGGGCAGAGGAATGTAAAGTAGTTTACTTTTATTGCTCTGGTCTGGATTCCAGGTTAAATGTCTCTGTCCATTTATAATTATATTGCGCATAGCTGTGGATGTAGCGTGATGTGATGTTTCCACCCGAGACCTAATCAGATTCAATCAAATGGCTTGTCAGCAACCTGACAAAGCGCTTTGGAGATTTGTTTGATGATGATGATGATGATGCGCCATGCTCACCTACATATTTTTTTGGGTGAAGCTTAATCTCATCCTTGTCATTTACTTGTCAGGGATATTTTTACTGACTTGCTCCAGAACAAAATAGTTATAATAGACATTTGATGCGGTCTGTGAAAGAAAGGGAGTTCAATGCAGTACAGGAACCGAGTATAAAGATAAATGCTAGAAATGATCATGACGATGATTATGCCCCTGCCCCAAGTGAAACGGGAGTTTTGCGTGGTCAAAAGATATAAAAGTTTATGTTTCCCAATAAAACTAAACGCTCAATATTCCAGGTTAGTGGCTGGGTACCTGCATGCAACGCACTATTTCCCTCCATCCAAATTAGGTTAACGTAGTTATACTAGATTCAGTCACTTTCTCCTGTTTTTTTTTGCCAAATTGGAACTCCCTTTGGGACTCCGCATCATTATTGGATGGACACATTTGTATTTGCTTACAATATAATTTCACGGTAGACCTGCTCCAGGTATTGCTACATTTTTAAAAGTAGCAAAATGAACCACCACCACCACTACTACAGCCTCATCCCATCTCCCATCACATGACTTTCTCCTTTGAGTCCCTCCTCCTGTGAAACTTTTTTTATCCATTAAGCGATTCGCCGACCCAGTTCACCAGTTTCCGCTTTCCCCATCTCCATCCACTTCATTCTTCATCCTATCACATTGCATTCGAGAATAAAAACGTGTCATCCGGTTTCACATTACCTAAGACTCACTTTCATGGAGCACACCTGACCCTCTCCATCTATCCTTCCATTCCATTGTACCTGTATGGTTGATATGGTGGAAGGTGTCTCCTTCAACGTCAATATAAATGGGATGGATTCCAAACATTTTGCCTACATTTTTCCCTCTCTTATCCCATGACATGGTGGATGGTGGTTACATGTACAGGGTATAAATAACGGAGTTAGCTACGTGCCTCCTCAGCACAATTTATATTTGGGTCAAGGCAGAGAGTGCAAAAATCACACATGAAAGGCTAAATTGAATAGAATCCTCTGGAACAACAAAGGGATGGCTGGGGAGAGAGAGAGAGAGGAAGGACAAAAGCTGAAGAAATGGATTCCATTTCCTCCAAAGGAAGAAAAACAAGGATCGTGCACAAAAGAAGGACAACAGGAAAATATGCCATGTCAGTGACAGAAGCAAAAGATAATGAGCCTTTTCCCCGGATCAAAGCAGCCATACGTAAAGTTTTTGCTTGGTTTGGTAGAGAACCACCACCACCGAAACAAGCCAATCCCAAGCCATGATAATAGTATGATAGAACCAGAGCCACTCTACCATAATATATTATTTTAAAGCGGATATGAGTGGATACGGTGGCATGTTTAGTGCGTGTAATGCATCATAATGGCAGCATTTTGACGGGGGAATGTCTCCACTTGAGTCTCGACTCGATCTCGACTCGGTCTCCAGCCCGCATTTTGGTTCCTCCGAATTAGGGACATGGGGAATGGCATGCCATGCCATCATGGCTTGAACAACAGAATAAGATTATATCACATCACATGGCATGACTGTGACCAAAAGAAAGGGTTTCCTTCCCAGTGATAAAAAGGAAATTGTAAAGTGGCTTCGTTTCACATTTCCATTCTCGCTGAACCAACTTGACTGACTGACTCGTTTTTTTTTCATGGGAGGCTATTTTTCTCTCCAATTTTTCTTCGCAATTTTTTTCATCTCTCCCTTCCGGGTTATTAAAAATGTGCTTTTTGTTCGCTTTTATAAAACTGGGACCAGACAATAAGCTCATCTATAAGCTGATTCTTCCTCGAAAGTAAAATCGCTTGTTTATTTTTTGACATGGCCATTTCCAGTTCCATTCTTCCCTTCCTTCTTTTGTCCTCCATGAATAGGGTAGAGGAACATTGTTTGTGTGCAAAATTTCAAGAATAAAATTCGCATTCACATCATCGTCCTCATTCCCCTTTTCCATATTTGCATATTCATCAAGGATACATCTAGCTTGCGAAATTCAATTCAGCCATCCTTTCATAACATCATAACTATAGTACCCAACTATGCATACCTTTCGCCCATGGCGACGTTGTAGCCTCCTTCTCAGCCATGCTTCAACACTGACAATTTTAGACGGTAACTGGATCTTACCTTGTCACCACCAACCGGGTAGAATTCCTTCACTTGACATGAGAATGGAATATAGACATAGTCATAATACCCATATCCATAGCCATCCAAGATAAATGTCATTGATTCTCTCCATTTTTTCCACCATCTCTCCTATCCCCGATAAGGAGAAAGTTATGACGACACATTGGTTTACGCTCCATATTTTTTGCCTGCTATCCATCCATATCCCTACCACAATATTTCCCTGGTTCATCCTTTTGGAAAGCTGGCGAATGGAAATCTGCAAGAAAAATCTTTTAACTTTTCAGCATTTCCATTTCTTTATAGCACATTCCGTATATGGCCATATATATAGGCCAAGAAGCCAACAACCCATCCGTAAGAGAAAGGAAAATGGCAATCATAAAATAGGCTGTTTTCCTCTTTCCCTCTCTTGCATCATATCATCGTCGTCATATCATCATCCTTACTTTTATACCCTAACACCATCACATCGACATCCTTTTCTTTTCACACGCACAAACGTATTTTTTTAAAGAATAAATATCATCGCCATCATATTTATATACCATACCATACCACAAACAACTCGTGATATCAAGAGAAAAGGCATTACATTATCCTCGTCATCATCATCCCATTCTATTCTGATCTGAGCTAAAGAGCCTTCTTCTTCTCTAAAAAAATGGTGTAAAAAGACAAGTGAAAAACTTATAAAGAATATACTTATCGTTTCAGGATGATAAGCCCGGTGGCGTTTGGCATGGTGGTAAAAAAACTTTTATTTTTCGCACATAGATACATACAAATATCTACATAAAGTTATATGCATAGTTGGTTTTATAATGCCATGCAGTTTGATCATGATATCAGCATCACAGCCTCACTATCATAATGTGGAATAGTCATAGTCATAGACATGGAGAAAGCTCCAAGCACTTTCTCTCCTTCTCTCCTCTCTCCCCTTCTGTGTTCTTCTTAACTCACTCTCCCTTCCCCTCTTGTCTTTCTTATTATTGCTATCTGTCTAAAACATTGGCCCATTTTCTTTTGACTGTTCCATATCCCACTAGGTATAGGCCAAGCCATGACTATGACTATCATTTCATAGTACTCTCTGCGTGACTCCTCCACAGAGAGAAAACTATTACTGGGCCACAAATATAAACTTACACACTATATTACAGCGAAGCTCTCCTCCAATCTCTCGCAATCAACATTTTCAGACCCGACCACTTTCACTCCATCCACTTTACTACAATGTGGAGGTGGAGGTGGTGTTGGAGAGATAGACTCAAGTCATTCTTTTTTCTCTAGCTTTTTTCACACCCAAGAGGGAAAAAGCATTTTGCATTCTTCCACTTTTTTTATATTCCCCCTTTCCTTCTCTTTCACTTTCCTCCAAACAGCCATTTATTTTTTCACGTCTGCCTATTTTTTCTTTATACTCCCAGCGCCAATCCAACCAGCTTGTATTTTTGCTGAGGATAAAAATAGGAAGGAAAAGGATAAGGGACTTCCTGTCCCCCTTTTGTATGCAATATATTATGGAGAAAGTGGAGAAAGCGAGTCCCTATTATATTTTTTGCCTTTCCTCGTTCCTGATGGAGAAATGAGAGGAGGGGAATATGGATTGGAAGAAGGAATGCAAAATGGAGGTAGGCATGTATTATTATTGAGAGAAGAAGAAATGTGACGTCCTCCCTTTTGTCGTCCTATAAATATGGGAATGATAATAATGCCATTTTTAGACTTTTTTTTCCTCGCGTCATCATCATTATTATTATATTGGAGGAGGAAGAAAATGCGAAAAAAATATTTCCATTTGCAAGGAGAATGGAAAACTTTAAAAGAGTTCAGCTCGTTTCTATAAAATGGGGTCTTCGAGAGAAAATAAGAAATGAATGAGCCTTCTTACAGCACAGCCTATTTATCCTGCTTATTTCCTTCTTGGAGTGGATTTCTCCTTTTCATGCAAATATTCCCATATTTCTTAACAGCATCCAAAACTCATCTCAATATTTATGTTTGGAAGAAGACAAAAAGAGAATCCATAAATAATATGGCTTGGGTTGCTCCTGCTCTTGCTCTGGAGGATAGGTATAGAAAAGTCCGGAATATTCTGCATCTTTTTTCGACATTCCAAAGAATATATTATGTAATATTTACGGGAGCATATTTTTCTTGAGAATGAGAGTGAGAAGGGGAAAACAAGCGATTTTAAATAAAAATCTGCTTTCACTTTTGCTTTCCTTCTGTAAAAGGACAATATGGTTTGGCTAAGTTGGCTGGATGCCTGCTTACTAAACGACTTGGATGATCTTTTTTGCTTCTGAACAAAGGGGCTCAAGTTGTTAGCACCAAAGTAACTTGGTAAATTACCCAGTTGTAAATTTTGCACAGAAAATTGTGCGTATAATGCACAAGTTGAGGGAGAAATGAAAATAGAAAAGGAAAAGATGTCTGATGATGATTGCCTAAGATATGATGATGATGTCCATGATAATGCTTGTTACTATTATGATCCCATAAAGAAAAGATTTTCTCGTTATTCCCAACTTTTCATCTTCATGTTTGTTGTTTTTTCCCTTGCAGAGAAAGTTGATGGAGATTTGAAGTCGTTGCTCTCCCTAGTCAAGAGAAGAACCCAGAACCAGGCCGTGTCTGACGGCACGACGAATAGTTCCCTGGAGCATCCCCCTTCCTCCTCCTTGAGCCATGGAAGCCATGGTGCTTCTTCTTCTTCAAGTACCCAGAATCAGGAGGAACAGCATGATCATGATCATGATCATCATCACAAATGGAAGTTTGTCTACCATCGTGTTCACGATTTAAATGCAGCCGGACAACCAACAAGCCGAGGCATCGCTGCAGTCATCTCTCTTGACACGCCCGAGAGTGAAAATGAAAGTAGGAATGAGAGCAGCAACAGCACCCGACCCACTTTAAAAGCTTCCAGCGTCACCTCCACCTCCCCCATGAAGAATGGAGATGATGAAGATAACGCTGGAACAACTAGAACTGGGGTATCATCATCACTTTCGTCATCATCATCACCTTCCTTGCCTCATTTTGATGACCCCATTCAACCCATCCCAGTCAGCATGGGCGGGCTGGAGGGCACTTCCACAAATAGTAATAATATTATTAGCAATAGTTTGAGCAGATTCGGGAACAAAGGGAAACACGTCGATTTGGCAAGTGATAAAAGTAGCAGTGGTGATAACAGAAGTAGAAAAAGTAGTGACAGTGTAAGTAGTGGTAATAGGCTAGTAATGCGGATCCCGAGTGCCCTCGTGCTGCCAACGGAAAGGGTGAGCCAAGGGAATGAGCCCAATTCTCATAAAATCCAATGGGACCCAAGACATGGACGGGGAGGAGGAGGAGGAGGTGATGGAGGGGACGACGAACTATTCTCCCTGGAAAAGAGCAAGCTAAGAGAGTTTGCACAGAGTGATTCCCCAGTGGAAGGAGGAAATGATGAGAGTAGTCAACACCACCATCAGCTCCATCATCAGCATCAACATCATCCTGCCAGGCATCATCATCACTTTCACAAAAATCATAATCATCATTCAACTCACAACCAGCAGCAGCATGAGCATGATCATGATAATCATAATCATCAGCATAAGTTCAAAGAACATTTGCCACGCCAGATGAGTTTCACCAGTGGAGCTGGTCAGGAGGATTGGAAGGGGTTTGCGGGAGCGGTGGAGGACGGGACCCATGAGCTCCTCTTCATTCCCCAAAGAAACAACAATAATCATGATCACCCCCATCAAAAAGATGAAGAGCAGCAGTTAGTCCCCCAATCCCCGGCCCATCACCATCAAAAACAAAATAATCATAATCATGAGCATCAGCATCATTTTCATACCCCACATGGTGGTGACACCGCCACTGGTGACCAAGTAGGGACAGCAGCCATGAAAGATTCCCAGCGTCAGCAGTCCTCGGTTCGGAGCAATAATCATCACGGAGATCATCACCATCATCAGCATCAATCCGGCAGTTGGAAACAACGATTCCATAATATGGAGGAGAGGGAATCCGGCCAAGGACAGTGAGTAGATAACAGTAAAAAGAGGAATGCAATTTTGCTTCGTTCGGATCATAACGATAATCATTATTTTTCACGTGGTCAATAATACAATATAGCAGTGACAAGGGGTATGAAACTATGAAATGAATGAAATGCCGACACATGGTATTATCATAATAAGTTGACCCCGCCCACACGTCTATTTTGTAGTTTCTCTGATTTACTCTATACTACTACTACTGAATTGAATGGATATACATTATGAAAAAGAGGGATGAATGGTTTATGATGGTGACAGGGATGACTGTTAACTTATCATCACTGTCAACATTCAAAGATTACAATTTTGCATATCAAAGTAATGGGAAGGATCCGGTGACAATTCGTAATATTGTATTATAAATATTGCATTAATTTGTTCCTTTTTGTCGAAATTTTAATGTATGTCGGCTTTGACCATTTTATGCAAAGTCAAACTCCCTTAAAATATTACGTGTATATACTTTGATGAAATTTTAAGACAGGTTCCTGGGTTTTAAATTTTTCAAATTGTTTAAACACATATTTGCTTAACCTGTGTAAGTAAAACCTAATGCACTGAAGTAATATTTTGTAGGGTTAAATTATTAAAATGTCTCCCTATTTTATGCATAACTTTTCATGGGTGTAACTTCTATTAAAATTGTCGTATTACGGATAAACTTATATAATAGGATAATTACTAAATTACGATACGGATTGTAGGTGTACTTATGCAGAAATTAGTGTATATTCAATATTGTAATATGTATTATATTATGGTAGGCAAATAAATGTCGTGCTCCTAATCTTTAACTCAGTTATTATTAACTTTTGAGTTTACAGGAGGTGAACATATAATTACTAGTTACATAATTTACATACATAATATATATAAACGAGAGGTACTCACAGAAAATGTTCTACTTTATTATTAATTTATGCCAAGCTATAATAATAATTAATAATTATACACATACACATATGAATAATTTTATGAGAAGAGGTATATAATTGTATAATATCATGCATAGATTGGATAAGTACTTACTTACCTAGTATGTAACTTTTAGATAAGTCTACCAGATTAATAAATACCTATTAAAATGAGTGGCCAGTTTGGTCAGTCTTGTTTAATTTCATTACTTTCCTGAGGAGTAGTGGCATTTTTATGTAGTTGAGTTATATAAAAATTGGGAACTTAAACATATACTGCAAGCTTCTAATGTATGCTATTATAGACTTTTACATGAAAATATTTCCAACTGAGCATATTATGCGAATTTCCGGAAACCCTATGCATATCAAGTGTGGAGGGAATGAGGATCATTACTATTACCCTCTTCCTCAAATATGCCCACCATTGCTGGTCCCTTAATTGTCCGGCAATAACATTGACAATTATTATCTAAAATGGTCGATTTAGCAGGAAGAGCAAGATTAGGACAAGACAAAAGTGTCTCTTTGTAAATTCCTCTGGCGGTCCAAAGGCTCCTCCTTTCTCTCTGCCGCGAACATTCTTGTAGCGAGAAGACAATAATAACTGCTAATTTTATTGCTTTATCATTTCTTCCCATTTTCCCATTCAAAGTGTGGGAGGCCCGGGGAAACTACTCAAGCACGGTTATGTTATGGGCCATTATTCCATTGTCACACATCCATACATCCGGAAATATGTACTCCTTTGAAGCAACATAGCAGAAACTATTACCCGCATATCAGCATATCAGTGAAATGGTCCAAATTCGAGTCTATCAATTTTAATTGGTATGCAGAGGCACGAAACACCAATATTTGTCATGGAATGTCTTGCTTCCTCCACCTAACCCTCAATAGAGAAGAAAGTACTCTTACCATAGACTTGTACTTTGCTTTCCACAATATATTTCACTCAATAATGTTCCCATTTTCTTGCAGAACGGCCATTTCCCAGATTGTTCCCCTCTGGAATCTTTACGCCAATCTAGAACACATTCCAACAATTAAAATTCAAAGTGCCGGCGACGCCACCGCCGCCAACGTCCTGATAAGAGCTTTCCGGTAAGAGGGAAGGAGAAGATGGAGGAAGTTATTTTTAAATTATGTGCTTTATTCCCTTCCCCAAGAAGTTTACGGCAATTAGTCTTGTTTAATTATGGTGGTGGCCTGCTGAAGGATAGAGGGAATCTTCCAAGATTCGTTCCACGGAAAAGGGAAAAACTCTTCCACGCATAAAAACATACACATCCTGAAAATATTGAAACCCCATTACCTATTTTTCGCTTGTTCCGCTGTATATTCTGTATAAAATCTGGACAACGGTATACCTATGCATACCAGCATATCATGAAATTTCCAAAACCGAACCGAGCTTTCACCAGCTTTTACCAAGCTCATTTATATGTCATGCCGAAAACCACTACAAAAGGGTTCTCCTACTGTAAGCCATAATAAAACTAAATTCAACTAAATGATATCATCAACGCATCAACATCTGTTTATTTCCATCTCTATTATATCCATCATTACAAGTCATTGCCTCGAGGAAAAATACATGCGGAGGAAATAAAAGGGATTAAATGACTAATGCTATTATCACGTTTGAATTTTGCATGTTGAATTTTGAGGGGAGGACGAGAAGAGAGAGATTTCCAAAACTAAAGATAAAATCCCTCTCTTCTACTCCTTTCCAAACATTTCCACTGGAATAATGGAACAGGAAAGCTGTAAGGGACATCATGACACTGCCACGCTCCAAATGGGCTGAAAATTGTCACAGTGGTGTATTTTTATGTAGAATAGACC
>JAQIXQ010001668.1:0-13404 GCA_034700485.1 Pseudosinella alba | reverse complement strand
TCTTCCTCAGCTTGTCCTTCAGCTTCTCCTTCGGCTTCTTCCTCAGCTTGTCCTTCAGCTTCTCCTTCGGCTTCTTCTTCAGCTTCTTCTTCAGCTTCCTCTTCAGCTTCTTCTTCAGCTTCTCCTTCGGCTTCTTCTTCAGCTTCTTCTTCAGCTTCCTCTTCAGCTTCTTCTTCAGCTTCACCTGCAGCTTCATCTTCACCGGAAGATGGATCCAATCCGTCAGCTTTTCCACCGTATTTAAGATGAATTCCATCCTTGTCTATCTTCTTATATCTCCTGCCTTTACAGTTGGTTCCTCCACTCATCGCATGTCTCGCCACTGCCCCTGACTTTGAGAATGTCTTGCGGCAACCGCGGCACATAAATCGTATTCTATTTTGCTTCGGCTTATGTGTTTCCTGATGCGCCTCTAGATCCTTCTTTGTATGGAAGGGCCTGTAAAATATATTGGATTATGAAGTTATTAATTTGTAATTTTATTATACCGTATTTGGCAAATAATAATGCATTTAAATAAATTTTTGTTAAACCATTTCCATCTGCAGTTGGCGATAGTGCACCGATATTCGCCGGTTTTGGCATGAATTCTCTCTAAATGCACCCGGTAATCACTTTTTTGCCTGAACGTTTGGTCGCATAGTTCGCAATTCCACTCGTCAAGGCCTCGTGGTGGTCTCCCGAATCCCATTCCTCTGATTTGTCCTTGGTGTTCTTTTATTTTCGCATCAAGAAGACCCATATAATGAACAACCAACGCTTGTCCATTTAGATGTCCAGCGACTTGTTGATCGTGATCATTTTCGGAAGAGTCATCATCATGTTGCCAGGAAGTGCCAGGTTGAGGGGATGGGGGCGGCCGACAGGATGATAGACTCGAGGAGCGAAAGGGACTCTGATTCTGACTGGGAAGTGGCACAGAGTCAACTTGTCGGAGTGGAGGAGGGTCTGGATCCAGGGTTTCCCCATCAGTAATTAGTAGCTGCTGTCCATTATCCAAATTCATCTTGGACAGCTCTACTGTCTGGCTAATGCCCTCGTCCTCGGCTTGCTTCTGGGAGAATCGTCCTTTACGTCGGCTGTCCTCTTCTATCGTTTTCAGAGCCTTGTAACCGTCAGGACAGTGCTCAATTTCTAAACACTTGCATACCTGCAGTTATCATACAATATTATTTTTTTGTGAGATTGCAAATTATTTATGTTAAAACATGTAGTTTATAATAATTGTAGTTTCGTTTTACCGTTATGCCAATGTCCCGCATTTCTTCTCCATAAAAAAATGTTATGAAAGTCCCTTCTGGAATAAAGACGGTTGCATACATGCAAAGTCTCATATCATCGCCGACTTTGATTGGGTACATTTCTGCGTTAGGCTTATGGCTGTTCTGTATGTATCTGGTTATGTTCCCCTTCCTTAACGAATCTACTATCACGTCCTCTTTTGTCTTTTTTGGATCATCATGTTGTACTAACGTGGCTGTGTAGACTGTCTTCTTAATGTCAGGGTTCTTGCCACGAATATGAATGACACCGCGATATTCATCAAGAAACTCATCACGGAGTATGTTTTCAAATGCAACGACACCAAATCCGCAAGTGTTTTGACCAACGAGCGTCAGCATTTTGCTAGTTTGGGTAGAACATCTATCAAAAAAAGTACACAAAAAACATAATAGTAAACTTATATATATTGGAGGGTGCGCTCTGTGGAATTATGATTATGATATGTAATAGTTATTTTATTTTACTTTACTTACCCTCTATTTTGACATGCTCCGGTTCCTTTGTCACAGCCCTCCTCACATTCCATATTTGATAGTCTGTTATGACATTGGTCAGCATTGAAGCATTTTTTATCGTTAATTAGTGGGCAGGAGCAAAGACCTAATGTGCCATATGATTTGGCCTTGTCCTTGATTTTCTTGACAGCCTCGGAGGATTCGGGGTGAACTTCAAGATCTGCAAATTAAATGGATTCATTGTCATCAATATATTTAATTGTTGGAATTTTCATTTCCTTTTTGTTTTATAAAATTTAATATAAAGTAACATTATATAACCTTTATTTGCTACTCCAGATCCAATAAAATTTTTAAACCTTCTCTTACGAATGACCCTTTCTTCCGCAGAGTAGACTCTATTTTTAATTTCGTACTTATTCATTTTCAAAAATTATGGATTAACTTTTTTTACAATCACAAATTCTACCACTACTATCACTGCATCTTTTACTACTTGACTCTTAAAAATTAAACTGAAATAATGAAAAATCAAACAATTTGTAGTGAAATGCAATGATCAGATCATTTCATCAGATGTTTCCGGCTTGTTTGATCTATCATAATATGGTTATGTAATAATGATGTGATTGAATTGGAACGTATATTTATTGCCGTCTTAATTGTGCGTAATGTAATGATGATATGGAGCTATATAGAAAGAGATTGTTTTCTGAGAGTTTAGCAGTCTGCTTATTCTTGTCAATCAATTTGTAAAGATTTACTAAAAGTTAGTAATTTACAAAACAAAAATAATCTGTTTTTGTTTCGAACGCTCATGCCCACACTCTCATATACACAAAATGGACAGACTTTGCATTTCAAGCCAAGTCTAGTACCTCATGTAAGCACCAAAGCGTTAAAGCGTTAAAATTGCTAAAGTTGATATTGACAATTCACAGAATGATGGTATTATCGTATTAATTGTCCATTTCATATTCTCATAATGCCCTCAAAAGGTTTCACCCTTCGCAGACCATGAGACATGCAAATTGCAAGGGGGACACGTTCAAAATATGTCGACACTCAAACACAAACACAAACACTAACACAAACACAAACACAAACACAAACACAAACCCAAACACAAACACAAACACAAAGACACACGTACATACGTACAACACACATCATCTTAACTCACTCGAGGACTCGACATACTTGTGCGTTCACAGCAAGAGCATCTTATTCTCGCAATTGGGTGAGAAGGGAGAGAGTGTTAGTTTTTGATTTGATATTCACTTGGAATTAATTGTTGGCGAACCGCCACCCCCTCCGTCGCATCCATTGAATTTTGGTCCCTCTCCGTCTGCGTCTCATGCTGTGGCCGTGCTGCAGCAACAACCAGCAGCTCCGTTTTCTCCAGCATATGTCGTTCCGGTGGATTTTTCCGTTCCGGTGGCACAAGCCGTCCCAGCTCTTTCTGTTGCTGCAACTGCAGCTGGGTCGAGCAGTGCTCAGGTTATAAATGTTTGTCTATATATTATTAGCTATTTTTTATGGTCATATTTTTATTTGTCATGTTTGATTTATGTTTTTTTTGCTTTTTTTAAAAAATATCCTAAAGTTCCAGGAAACTGTGCTTAAAGGTAAGCTGGTGAGAGTTGAGGCTGAGGTCGACAAGCTGAAGAAGGAAAATACCAAGCTGAGAAATGAGAATGTGATCCTAAAGCAGAGAGCAAATCATGATGCTGGCGATAGATACGATAGATGGATGCGATAGATAGTGTCCTTCCCATTTACTCTACTGACGAGTTGATTAAAGTTTATTTTTGCTTTAGAAGGGATTAATGAGATTTGTTGCATCTTGGAGGAGAATGAATGGGCTCATTCATGCGGTTCTGATGTTCCACCAGCACTATTTCTCTGGTCGAGTCTCTATCCCATATTATCTTCTAAAGGTACCTACTAGATTTTAGTTCACACTATCTGTTGTTTTTATTTATGATTTGTGTTTCTGTTTTTTCCTACAATTTATGGTCTGTCACACTCTTTCTTTGTTTAATCCCAAAGGAGGGATTCCGGTTGCATCATCTACTGTCCCAAATGACGCCTACAATGAAGAGGATTGCGAGGAAGATAGCAAAGTTGTACGGGATCTGATGATGGTCCAGCTTCAAAGGATCCGGGAAAAGTTTCCCAATCGTCGCCCCCGAAACCATCACTACCATCATCTCTTTCTTATGCGGGGGCTGCCAAATTGCTGCCAAATTCCATCTTCAAGGAGAGATGCACAAATGTCCCATTTGTAATGAAGATATCTGAACGGCCGAGCTTATGAATGTCCATATTAACATTTCACACACAGGATCACTGGTTTTACATGTCCAAGATGCTGGGATAAGCATTGTAGCCAGACGGCAATTTCGTAGTTTAAAATGCATTTTTAAAAATCCTAACCATAATGTTAAATATTCCACTGTTTTGACAGTTTAATTAAATTTTATTTGTTTTATTTATTTGTTGGTTTTTTGGTAAGAAGACTATTTGAGACAGTGAATCTAATCTAAAAAAAAAGGATTGTGCAATTGAGCAATTAGTAATTGAGCAAATTATATTTTATTATATAAACTTGTATATCTTATTATTATAACTCTATCTATATTTTACATATCAAATGTACTCAATACTCATGTCGGAGGATTCAATCATAATTAGTATTAAATTGCACAGCCTAAAATATTTTTTTTTGTTGAACTAAATTAAGAAATCGAGTCTCTGGTCTCAGGAGTTGTTCTCGTCAAGCTTATTAATGGTTTTATGAATTCGATTTTGAGGAGAAACTGATTTTGAGGAGAAAATGATTTTGGGGAGAAAATGATTTTGAGGAGAAAATGATTATATTCTTCAATTTACCTCTGTTTGTGTACAGAATATTAGTGAGTATTTCTTTTATAAAGTGGACTTAATTACATCTCTGTTTCTAATTTTTGCACATCATGGTTTTGCTCGTCCGCTCCAAATGCGATAAAGATCTCTATAACTTCTGGTTTGACAATTGATATTTCCAACAAAGGTTCATATGCTCTGCTTACTTTCCTAATTTGCACCAAGATCCACGTTGTCATCGTCATGAGTACCGACGCACATGCAAATGCTTAATGCATCTGGAACGTCACGATGCAAAAAAGTCGTTCCCTTGTCGGTTATATATTGCTCACGTGAGCCTTGAGCTATATACAACTTTAGACCAAGATTCGGCGGACATGACAAAGTTATCTCGTCTGGTAAATTCTGGGATTGTGATAATATTCGTAAAATCATCAGAGTGGAACTGACTAACATTGGCAAAATATTTTTCTCTTGGCCAATCATGTCACAGGTTTTTTTCTGATTTCATCTCGGAGCCTAATATTTGATGATTTAAATCCCCCAAACAATGCCCCCGTTGTAGTCTCTGTAAGTGGGTTTCCCGAGCTCACCTTTTACAACGTACATTTCTCTGTCGTGAAAACCGAGAAATTTGGGAGCTCCCAAAACATGCGAACCCAAAATTCTTTCTCATGCGTCTCTTGACATTATGGTACAGGTATAAGGAGATTGTACAAGTTACACTTATACTAACTTAACTACTTCTAATGCTAATTTCAAAAGCGTTTGTCTACATGCATACATGTTTCAAATGTATGTGTATGTTTATGGCTGGGTTGACGATATTGCTATGCTCTGTAAAACTGTGCTTGGTTTGGATTTATACGCATTTTTGTGTTTTTTTAAATTTTAATTAATAACTTTTATTCAATATTTGTTCAAAAAAAAACCATGAGACAAATGTTTGGCTAAACTATTAGTACATAAATTATATTGGTTTATTTTTTTTAAAATTGGAAGAATTTTTATAAAAGAGAATGAAAATTTCCTTGTGCGTTGAAGATTCATTAATTAATTGGAATTGCGTATTTATTCAAGTGTTAGTCTGAGTCATCTGAATATTCACCTTCTTGAGGTACTCCTAGTTGCCTCTGAATATTTTTGCCAATTTGTAAAGGATCGGACGTCTGACAATAACTACGTCTAGGAATCATCATGACCTGCACCGGAGGGTCGGGATACCATTGAGTGGATCGAGGCTCTGTGACACGGCTTGTTGAGGCTCGTTGTTGTTGTTGCCTTTGTTGTTCTTGTCCTTGTCCATGTCCATGTCCTTGTCCTTGTCCATGTCCTTGTCCTTGTCCTTGTCCTTGTCCTTGTCCTTGTCCTTGTCCTTGTTTTTCTTCTTCGATTGATTTACGCAACCTTTCCGCGGTTATTTTTGCTCCCCCCTCACATATTTGTCTGTGATATTCTTTCAGGTGCTCATACCGATCTTCCAACTTTTCAAAGTCATTCTCCTCTGCCCCTGGGTAATATACTAAAGTTTCTACGTACATTTGTTCTGGTAGTGGGCTGCTTGGTCGAGATTTTTTGGTTTTTGCTTTTACTACTCCGGATTCCAACTTCTTGGAATCCGGACAGCTAATCTCGCTTAGTCTTTTCTTTGGGTCAATGTATTTTGGAAGAGATGCGCCATGTTTTACTTTGTAGTGATCATTGTATTCATCAATGGTGTCAAAGCGGAAGTCACAATTTCTATATTTGTTATATTTGCACATAAACTTTCCTTCTTTGTTGGACTTGAGGCTGTCGCGGTCTACCGAGTTGGGATCAAGTGGGACCAATGGTCGGTCTTTCCATGGACGATGACGAGGGCTGTGTACAACTTCCACTGGGGCATCGATATTAAGGTCATTAATTTTGTCAACCAGGATTGTCCAGTTGATGCTATCTGGGATTTTGATCTTGTTGCTGGATTGTCCACTGGATGACATTCCTGATGACTTTGT
Source organism: Pseudosinella alba (assembly GCA_034700485.1). NCBI lineage: Eukaryota > Metazoa > Arthropoda > Collembola > Entomobryomorpha > Entomobryidae > Pseudosinella > Pseudosinella alba. Next base: position 6,803 of record JAQIXQ010001668.1, on the reverse strand, counting down.
TGGACGTTTTGGCTCTTCCCTCATTTCGCTGGTATCTTTTTTCTTTTCTTTATCCGCAGTTGCTGCCTTTTTTGTTTTTTTAATCAAGTCCTCTTCCTCTTTTCTTTCCCGTTCAGTTCGTTCTCGTTCGGATTCCAGCTGTAAGTTAAAAATATGACCATCAGAATAATCCGGAATAGTCAATTTCTTCTAAAGAAAGATTTCATATAGTTATATATTCTATATTCCATATAAGTTACCTCTAGCACTGAAGGATATTCTGGATCAGGTTGGTTGTGATTCTGGGGAAAGCTGATTGTTATTACTTCTCCGGCAGCTATGAACCGTTTGGCAAAAACCAACAGTCTCACTCTCCCGTCCACAATCCATTCCTGAACCAGACAATTCGGGTCATCGGTAGAATGTCTGACATACCGACTCTCGTTGCCCATTTTAAGGCAGTTGATGAACATATTGGCCGTGGTTCCTACTATCTTCAGAGGATGTGCGTACCGTTGGAGTTTTCGAACCTTCCCAAGCGTCATTTCACCCAAAAATTCAATCACAAGATCTCCTTCACGAATGTCTGACAGGGTTATCACGCATTCTCCATGTTCTATTGTAGAATCCAGCTGGAGTATACCCATAAACTCTTCATTCTGTGCCCTGTAATTAATATACAAAAATAATCAACTAATATAAAATTCAAAATTCAAATTATTGATCCAGTCAAAAATTACAAATAAATTGTGGATGCCAACCTCTTATTCCTACATTTGCCGGTGCATTCTGGACCACACTCGATCTGGTTCATCCTGACTGGGCAGCCATCACCGGTGCATTTCTCCTCAGTCTCATCAGGGTCACAAGCACAAGAGGTTGTTTTGGGTTTTTTGTCGTCTCCATCTTTAATCATTTGCCGGACCCTTTTTTTCATCCAAACTGTCGGACCTGACTTGTATTTGGATTCAGGACCGTTGGCTAGTGGGTAGAAGTCTAAAATATAATGTAAGAATGAGTAGCATTGTTTTCATTACATAGTTTCATATTTGACAAGGAGGCGAATATTTTATGATTATTTCATGGCATATCATAATATCGTAATGAATAACATACTTTCAAATTTAAAATCAAATCTCAAGTGATGCAAGATCCACTTTTGGTATTTGAGTCGGTGGTCTTCATTTTGGTTTCCTTCTTCATCCTCTGAATCCGATGAAGTTTCGGTGGTATTTCCGGTGGGTGCGGTTTCTTGTTCATCTTCTGATGACTCTGGTGGGTTGGCATTTAAGCTTTCGCTAGCCATCATTTAATTGCAGTGGTAAAAAAATTAAATCCAAAACAACAAAATCATGTAACACTTTGCCAAGGTACACTTTAGTGTGAACTACTAATTAAAATTGAACAAAATAATGAAAATAATTACAATGATGAACAAAATTATTTCAAAAAACTCAAAATCTCATACAAAGTTTCGCACTTTTTCAATTTTTCAATCTTCAATCTTTCAATCTAAAAATTTGCTCTTAAAATTCGGGACTCGGCATAACATTCTATACTGTCAGCTGATTAGACATGAACTCCTTTTCTTGAGAAGTTTTGAGCTGATGTTGACAATCAGGATTTTTCATTTCATGCGGGGCAATGTGCGACTCTGTTGCAATGTCAATGTATATCTTCTCTATATAGCCCGAATTTTCACAAGCTGTGATAATCATGAGATTTGTATCCATTTCATATTGTTACTTTATTTATTAGATTAGTTTATAGATTGTTAGGTTAGGTTAGGGAAACGATCCGAAAGTCCTTTTAAAGTTTCCTGAAGCATAGCTATAGGTGCCTTGGAACAGATGCTGTTAAAAAACAGCCAATGCCATACAGATGACATTAACAAGCATACTGTATTGTATTGTCTTCTATATTAGCAAGCATAATGGCAATTAAAAATATTGTATTGTAAGTAGGGATTGACTCTCTGTGATTTTGTGATATTAAAAGTTAAAAAACCTCGTGCGATTAGCACATTTAACTACAGCTCAATAACAGTAAATCAATTGTTACCGGTCAACTCTGAATCCCCCCAGGTACTTAACCCCCATGGCTTGAATTACCTCATAATCAGTATTGATTTTAGATGGATTCAGGGTCAGGGTGATTCGGGGTCAGGGTAGTAAATGATATTGGGGAAAAGGGGCAGTTGCTCGGGGTGCCATTGGTCTAGAAGCAAATCAATTACACCTATGCTGGAAAGGGAAATGACGTCGAGGTAATTCTGCCCATGTAATTGATTATTAGAATCTTATATGATTATTAGAACTTCAAAGGAGGAATGGCCGGCCCGCTGGGAAAATATCGGAAAATTTTCATTTATCATTTCCCTCACTTTCCCCCATACATTAATAAAATCATAAATTTCCCCTGTTTACTCCAAACAAATTACGGTAAACAGTGTGGCATTAAAATGTTTAATAAAATTCTGCCGAGTAATATGTATATGTTTATTTGTCTGATAATCAAACAAGTACGAGTGATATATATCCCTATATCAGGGAAGAAAATACGGTATAGCCATCCGAAAGGATTTCCTCTTTCCTTCCAGCCAGTATTTAAATGTGTGTTTATAAGAAATGCAAGCAACAGGAATTTTTATAGGCACATAGTTTATTTTTACTATATTGGAGATGTACATTTTTTAAATAATGTAATGATTATAGTGAATAATAATGGCACACTAACTAATTAAATTAAACTAGTCTAGTTAAAGTACTTTCGTAATTACTTAGGTGAGTTGTAAGCAAATTCTCTATATTACTACATTTCGAAGATTTGCTTCAACAATCGAGATTAAATATTGCTTGGCAAATTCGTTGAGGTTCCAATACATAACACACCGCTCATATCTACGATAACATACTAACTGTAATAAAATGTAACTATACTCTAATCATAAGCCATTTTGACAGTATTAATAATTATTTCATATTTACAAGATAAATTATTATGACATGAAATTTCAATAGAGATTTTTCATTTCAAGTACTAATGTACTAACTACTGCAACCCTTAAATATTGATTTTGGAACAACTCAATTATTTCCAGACGTATTACTTTGGCTTGCATTGAAACTTTCGGTGTAAGTGTTTCTTGAGACTGTCCGGTCTGTTGAACCCTGCTCCACATTTTTCACATACAAATATAAATCCATCCTTGTGGTTGCGGGAGTGACGATCCAAGTTGTTTTTAGTAGTGAAAGACGAATCTACAGAAGAATATAACTATTTTACATCATGATAATCCTAATGACTTGCAATGCTTAATGATTTTGTTTAGTACTAAATTAAGCTTTTCGACAATAAAGGCTTACCGCATTTGTCGCATTTGAATCGTTTCTTATCCGCAACGTCGTCATCCTCATTCTCAGTATTATTACAGTATTCTTCCTGTCCGGTACTTTCCTCTTGTCGGACACTTTCTTTCTCTCGGACACTTTCCTCTTCCCCGACAGCTTCCTGCTCCCTGACAGCTTCCTCGTCACCTTCATAGCATTCGCTACCGTTTTCAATATTACATGAGCAAGAGATGCTGTCATTTTGATGTATTTCATTCAGTAGCAAATCCCCACTTTCACTCAAATTGGCTAATGCTTGCAAACTTTCACCTTCGCTCATGTCTTCTGATTCGATTTCTTTTCTGGCCTCGGGTGGACTTGATGTGGTATCATCATTTCTTAGCATCTTCCGGGGTGGACCCTGATATGATGTATCATTTTTATTTGCACGTTTGCTCGGTACTATTGGGGACAAAGTTACCTGGATGTCATCATTTGCTTTACTCATGTTGCATTGCTTGGACGGATCTTTCATTTCTGCTCCGTGCTTGAGCTTGGGTTCTTCTTTTCCGCTTTGTAACTCGTGTCTAATCGTCTCTATCTCTCCTTGCTTTTTCTCAAGTTTATGTTGTAGCTCTGTGAGTTCAGATTCAGCTTTGGTTTTGGCTGTAGCTAGATTCAAAAGATTAATTTGGGCCTCCTCGTGGAAAGCGGTCAGGGTAGCGTTTTTTGCTTTGACTTGTTTTGATTCTTCTTGGGATATATATAGTTCCGTCTGACTAGCCTCGAGCTGTTGTTGTAGTTGTTCCAGTTTCCCCTCTGTCTCACTCTTGGACTCGCTGGCAGTCTTCAGTTGCAACACAATGGAATCACTCTCTGCTTTCTGTTGTTCCATCTTGTCTGTCAACTGCTTGAGCTGTTTATTAAGCTTTTGTTTTTCACTTTCATATTCAATTTCATTAATATGTTGTAATTTTATAGTTTCTAGTTCCATCTTTGAGCTGGTTTGCTGCTGTACTAGGAGATCCTCCAGTTGCTCCTTTTCTTTAGTTAGTTTTACAATCTTGTGTTTAAACTCATCGGTTATTTGCTTTGACTTTTTCTTTTCTTTATCGGCCGCATTTGCTTTCTTGTAAGTGTTGTGCTCTTCTTGTAGCATGTTTAGTTGCAAAATGGTTTCAGACAGCAACAATGATTTGTGCTCAATCAGTTTTGTCTCCTTTGAACTCTTTAATTGAAGAACTTTAACTTGATCCTTTAGATACTCCACAGATGTATGCAATGTGGTTTTTTCTTGATCCCATTCAGTTTCCTTCTTTTGTAGAGACTTTTGTAAAATCTTCTTTAATTGTGTAATAAATATCCAATGTTGCACGGAGCTTGTCTTGTATTGTTGATAGTTTTTTCTCAGATTGGGTATTATCTTGTTTGAGCACCAACACTTGCTGTTTGAGCTGCTGTATTTGCTCTCGGAGGAGGACTGCTGCAGCTGAAACGGTTTCTTTTTGGACTGTTGAACTTTTCTGTTGGTGGAGGATGGATGCATCTGAAGCGGGATGTTCTCTTTTAGCTGTTGTACTCTCTCTCAGAGTACGAACCTCTTTTACCATAGAATTATATGAACGTTGCAATTCCGTCTTCTCTATTTGAAATGACAGCTTTTGATTTTCCAGTGCTTTTTTCTTCGCTTTTAAAGCCCTTTCTGCAATATCCAGTCGCTTCTTGTCAGTCTCCATCTTCATCTTGACATTTGCTAATGTTTTTTTCTCAATCTCCATTGTTTTTAATATTTTATTCTTTTCGTCCAACTCAATGAAGGTTTTACGGATCTTATCTTCAGCCCGCTTCAGACGATTCTCCATGAGGTGGACCGCATCTGATGATGAGGAGGGGGCTACTACTTGGACGGATTGATGCTCCACATCGTTTTTGCACTGTGAATGCACAAGCTTATCTTCCATTGGGGTGCTGGACTGACAATTCGCCTCCATCTCTGAACGTTGAGATTTCTTTTGAGCGTTTCTTTTGAAGTTTTGAGCTACAGTATATGCGAATTCAAACAAACAATAGAACATACATACATGAGCTTGATATTTAGCAAAATGGAGCAAGATTTTTATCCCGTCTAACATCGAGCAATGAAGGAAATAAATTGTACTGAATAAAGTGAGACTGAATGTAACAATCCTGGTCTCTATTCGGTTTTTGAGGTATATGATAAAAAAGATCAAACCTACCCGTTTAGATGCTTATTTTCCAGGGTGGTGGACACATGTGATTAATGCTTGAAACAGTTGCACAACAAAGCGACTTTACTCAATTAGGCAATTAGCTTCCAGATTTCTTATAATTGATTGTTTTTTGAACAGCTCACAAAAAAAAATAATTCTCAACAATGAAACATATATCTCTGGAACTTATATAATTGTCGATGTAAAAAAACAAAAGAAAAACATGTCAAGCAACATGCATAGTAAAATGAAAATATATTTTGCTGTTTCGCTCTCACTTTTTTTCTATTTGTTTTTCGCTCTCTTTCTATCCCTAAATTATTATTACTTTCTCTCACTTTCACTTTTCCATTTGTCATTATCTCCGACAGATCTGATTTAATCGTCTCATCAAAAAATAAAACTGTAACAGTATAGCATGCTCAAGACTCCCTGGTAAAACTATGGGGCTAATTGAGATCAATTTACTGCGTATCTATGGAAACCTATATTGTAGGCCGTGCATACCTAAGGGGGATTTTGGGGATTTTGGGGATTTTGGGGATTTTGGGGATTTTGGGGATTTTGGGGATTTTGGGGATTTTGGGGATTCTAGGGATTTTATGGGGATTCTAGGGATTTTATGGGGATTCTAGGGATTTTATGGGGATTCTTGGGGATTTGTGGTGGATTTGTTGTGGATTTATGGTGGATTTATGGTGGATTTTGGGGATTTTGGGGATTCTAGGGATTTTATGGGGATTCTAGGGATTTTATTTGGATTCTAGGGATTTTATGGGGATTCTAGGGATTTTATTTGGATTCTAGGGATTTTATGGGGATTCTTGGGGATTTGTGGTGGATTTGTTGTGGATTTATGGTGGATTTATGGTGGATTTTGGTGGATTTTTGGGGATTTTTGGGGATTTTTGGGGATTTTGGTGGATTTTGGTGGATTTTGGTGGATTTTTGGGGATATTTGGGGATTTGTGGTGGATTTGTTGTGGATTTATGGTGGATTTATGGTGGATTTTGGTGGATTTTGGTGGATTTTGGTGGATTTTTGGGGATTTTTGGGGATTTTTGGGGATTTTGGTGGATTTTGGTGGATTTTGGTGGATTTTTGGGGATATTTGGGGATTTGTGGTGGATTTGTTGTGGATTTATGGTGGATTTATGGTGGATTTTGGTGGATTTTGGTGGATTTTGGTGGATTTTTGGGGATTTTTGGGGATTTTTGGGGATTTTGGTGGATTTTGGTGGATTTTGGTGGATTTTTGGGGAT
>JAQIXQ010001667.1:0-13427 GCA_034700485.1 Pseudosinella alba | reverse complement strand
GGGGTCATCATTTACCCTCCACAAATCAACCTTAGTGATCCTCTGCTTGGACTGGGGATCCCTCAATATCTTCACGTAGCGATAGTCTCCTCCTGCCCCGGCCGCCAAGTCCACGTAATCCCGGTTCTCCAGTGGCTGGACAGCAATCTGGATCCCGGTTGCCCCTTCATCCGCATTCTTAGTCCAGACTGCCCTCAGCCAAACATACTTTCCTCCAAATCCAGAGTTGATATCGGGATTCAGATTTCTTGCTTCTTTGATGAGGTCATCGGGTCGAGAGGCTGAGTCCTCTGTGGTCACAACTTCCACGTCCTTCAGGACATCAACCAACTGCACTTGGATGGCGATGGGGACAGCAGGCATGTCAGTTGTATTGGTGCTCAATGTATCCGTAAGGTAGTTAACCCCGGGACCTTTGAAGGCCAAACGATACATTTTCAGAGTTGAGTGGGGACCAACTTCAAACGTATCCGTTTTTGTTGTCGTCTTTCGATAGTCCTTCCTTGTCTTTGTCATGTTCTCGTACTCGGACTTGACCTCGTAGCTCAAGTCTCCCTTGACGCCGACCTTGACCACATCGAACAGGACCCCACCCAGGTCGAAGCCTAGTGAAGCGGCTGAAAAAATAACAGTTCAAAAACATGGTTAAATTGAGAATCAAAAATGACAATACAATTTTTATGGATGTTTCTCCTTACCAATCGCTGACGTTTGTAGTGAGCGGACCATGTTCTCATAGCTCAGAGAGACATCAGTGACAACCTGAACTTCTCTCTTGATTGTTCCAGTATTGTTGCTGTTGTCGATGTCGAATAACATCTCCCAATAGTAGGTGCCATTGACGTCCAGATCGAATGTGTTCTCTGATCCAGTCCCCAAGTTGGCCATGGTCGCCGCAGTTATAAAGTGCAGAGCAAAAACGTCGAGAAATTATTTCAGAAAAAAATGAAGTTTCAGAATAAAGTTGTTGGGAAGTTTGATATTAGTCCAGCCTGTTATCCAGTTGTAAGAGTTCTGTCTGAGGTTTAGGCAACTTATGACTTCCTTATATATCCGATCCATGGCTCACGGGCTCCAATTTCCCTACCCCTCCCTTCAACAGAAAAAGGATGGGGTGGAGAATCTATTACGAAATTGTTGATCATATTGCCAATTCAACCAAAACAGTGTCTCATTGTATCATACGGTTCCAAATCAGCACCGCCTGAGTCACAGTGAGTAATTTGTATGCTTTAGCCCTAAAAGTCATCCAGATACAATAGTCAAGTAAAGTTACTTGCTAAACAGGAGATGTCTAATCGGTAATCAATAAAATGCGTAAAGTTTGAGTTGAGGTTGATGAACAAATGGATGATCAATATTTTACATATTATCCACTAGTAAGGATTCCTGGTATACAGTTTGAGGAAAGCCATGGAACATCGGCATTGTATTTGTATGGTGAACTAGAATGTTTCCATATCTTTTGCTATATATGATGATAAAGATAATGATTTAATGCTTGGAGTAATATAATGGGATTTTTCGAGTCGAAAGATTATATTGTTCCACTCAAAATATTAGTCAAATAGTATAGGTAGTTGATCTTTCGACTCGAATTATCACATTTCCCCAAATATGCCCAGTTCATTCATTATTCGGAGTTAGTTTGTTATTAGCGAGCATTACACGGATAAATTCTGATTTTAATATATCATATCGCGATTAATTTACGAAATGCCAATATCTGACACTCGTTCATGCAAAGGTATCATTTGTATTATATTATATGACAGTGCAGTTTTTTCGAATCGACACTCACAAGGTATATCATCTCGGTCATTCTAAATTTTTCGAAACAAATTATCATTTTCGAATATAATATAATGGAGAAGGCTATATGCTTCCATATATATCGGGACTTAAATTTTCCTACCCCAGAAAATGGATGGGGTTGGGATCAAACTTGGAAATGTTTGGTCACAATGCTGTTTCATAGTATTTTAGTATCGTAAGCTGTGATATAAAAAGACGGATTTACTGTACATATTCAATGCCAGAACCAGCAGCCTCTGAGTAACTTCTGGGCTTTCGCCCTAATATCATCCATGCATAAAATGCAAGCCAAGTTACTTGCTAATCAGGATATGTCTAATAAATAATATGAGTACAGTTAATGTTGATTGACGAATGGATAGGATGAGCAACATTGTACGGCTAATCATGGATGCTGCTGTATGATGTCACCTTGCTTCCTGGACTACTGTTTAAGAAATTCAACGGAACATAGCAGTTTTACTTATATACTTGGTAAGTTCAAATGTCTTCCTACTTTCACTATAAATTATGATACTGAGATATTCCAAGTAAAGAACTGAGTTAGCGCAATTGAGTCCCCTCATTGCCGATATAGTTATATATCATGTTAGTCATCGTCAGTAGAAGTTAATGTTAATGAATAGTCATCAATGAACAAGCTGCTTGGACTAAACGGCTTCTGAATTGAATTTAATACAAGTATATAATTTGTAAATTGACAAATTTGAAGTTTACGTCGCTGGAAAACAATATTATTGCCCCAATTTATACAAATACACGGAAATGAATAGGTAGAATAGGTATGTCTGTACTTTGCTCCTCCGATCGTCATTGACATTGTGAGTCCTTATCACGGGAACGAAAATATAGTGACGGGTGACCCGATGAAACCTGACTGTGTGGCTTTTGAATTTGAGGAGCATCGAATGATATTGTGGCTCAAAGGAACACCCGCCACTTGTATTCCAGCTTAAAGCTTTTCAATAATTAAATACATACGCTATTGGTCATTAAAATATTAGATAAGTCATTCATCAAAGAATAATATCTATCGTGATACATATCAACGTATATTTTTAATAATTACATTCCGAAATTTTAATGCTGAAGCCCATTTAAGTAATGGGTTGTTTTGTTGAGATAAGCATTTTGTCCTTGAATCCCACCTCAAAATTTCATCTCCTCATCTCGGAATGAATTAAACGTACACTGCGATATCACATCCATTGTGAAAGCGTTTAGTAAACTAATAATCAGTGTAGGATTATATCAGTGAAAAAAATTGATGAGGTTCTTACATTCTAGCTGATGTGCCTCAGTGAATAAATCATCGAATGACTTGCTTAAAAATGTGCCATGAAAATCCCTACGTGGGTAATGAAGCTATAATTTCTCAAATTTTACACCATTTCAATTACGTTTAATCACATAATGCTGGTTAATCCATTTCTAGCCAACTCAGTTTTCATCCTTGATACTGCAATGCTACTTTATTTTGGCGATTCAATGTAGCCGACACTGTATTTCAGTTCATAATATAGTAGCAAAACATAATTCATTTCATTCGATATCTCCGTCGTAATTCCAAAGCTTTTCTATCTGTAAATCATTCTGTCGGCACAATTTAAATTAGTGTACAAGTACTGCATAAACATACTAACATACACATAATCCGTAATCCTTTACTGATCCTTTCCGCGCCTGGCCCATTTACCGACACTGTATCTAGACGTTTGTCCCCACGCAATGGACGGGAGTAGAAAATATTTTGGGCGTTGGCATGCACAAACGTGATATAAAAAGGGGGCGATAACTTCCCGGAGAATATTCAGACATTTAATTTTGTGGTTGCCAGGACGGTCAGAGTTCACTTAATTGCAAATAATTATCATTGTCAATATTTATTTCGAATTGTACTACAAATCAAATCGTAAGATGAAAACACTCCTGTTTCTGACGATTGTGGTTGCGCTCACCAGAAGCGAATTTTGTCCACCACCTGAAATTCTCCATCCTTGTACATGCGAGCAGGATCGATCACTCACAATATTTCATTGCGAACGGATCCAAGAAAATTTCAATCTGAAGGAGTTGTTTGACAATGTCACTGAAGTCGTTGATACCGACTACGGCTTCTATGCATTGTACATCAGACAAACTTCGCTCACTGAAATTGGAGATGGAGTTGTTGAACATCTAAAGTTTCTGAATATTCAAATAGGCAGTAACAATAACTTAACGTATATTTCTCCTCGGGCATTCGGAGCAACAAGGAATTACACAGGAGCTTTCAATCTACCATATAATAACATCGGAAATGACCCGCCTCACGAGAGGGATATCTACGACTTGTATAATGGTTTCGAGGTAAACATATTTCGTACTATATTCATATTTCGTATTTCGTTGCCAATATTGCCAAATTAAGTAAAAACTCTTAACCAAATTCCAATATTTCTTTCAGCGAGCTTCATTGTGGATTTCAAATAATAACCTTTCTTCAATTCCCGACAACGCCTTCCAGAAACACGGAAACCTGGGAAGTTTGTATCTTGATAGAAACCGAATTTCCCATATTGGAAGCAAAGCATTCGCGTCACTCCAAGCGCCATATGCTAGAGAACTTAATTTGGCTTACAATTTACTTCCTTCGGCAGGTCTTCCGGAAGATGCCTTTGAGGGGATTCCCATTGATATGATGGTAATTAATCTATACTGCAACGAACCCATGAAATATTTGGACCAGAAGAGTTACCAAACCATGCTGGAACAGGCCTTTAATATTAGCCTAAGCACTCCCGAAGGAAGTTGCTCTGACGGCCAGGATCCATATTATGAGTGTGATGAGCGCTCGGACTGGATTTGTGACAGGGAAGATAAGTATCGTCCAAAGTTGCATGGTTTCCGTTGTAGGCCGGAGACCGGACTAACGGACATTTGGGACTACTGCGATAGGAGAACTACTACGCCTCCCCCAACTACAAGCCCACCAATTACCACTTTGGACCCGGACATCTTTAGCTGTCTTGGAAGACCTGATTCCGTCTACCCGTTTCCTGGGGATTGTACGAAATTCATCATCTGTCGGGAGAATCATGGGCAATCATTCGAGTGTCCGGAGCCGTTGCACTTCCATCCTGTTAATCGACATTGCACTTATCCTGAGTGGGTGGATTGTGGGGGAAGCTGTGGAGCTTAGTATTTCGTCCATCTAAAGGTTTGCAATGTAAATATGGTGCCACATTCAGCATGTATTTCATGGAAGAAAGAAATAAATACATTGAAAAAAATAGTTTCCAATGTCAAACACTTCTAATAAATTAAAAACCATCTATTTACATTGATGTATTGTACAATGGATGCATATTTCTTATACTAGTCCTGATAATGGCATTTAAAATAATTCTTTAAAATATCTGAAAAATAGAAATTGATCAAACATAATATCGTATACTTGTTCTTTACGGAATTATCACGCTGTCATAAGGTTATTTCCTATACTTCTAATTACAAATTACGCACGGGCAGCAAAAGCAAATAATCGTCAGACGGGTGCATGCAGCATCGAGCCCGACATTTGCACATATATTTATATACATATATACTTTCCTAAGCCAACGCGTCAACTGTAGTGAAAAATTAGCATCTATTTATAATTGGATGCTTTTATAGCTGGATAATGATCGACAAGGAATGTGAATTTGGAAACATGCAATAAATGCAATGGATGGAAATTGAAAAGCTTACTCAAAAGTAGGTCATAGATAATATTTCATTCCCGGAAAACGGGATGTTTAGCTTAAGATTAGCTTAACAACATTGAGGGGAATCAAATGATAACGTGAAATATTGCACGAGCTCGACGAAGGTTCAAATAATCCTCTCATCTTCCAGGAATCTCAACCTCACCTCACCGCATATTATGGGGAGCAGTGGAAGGATTACTGTCAAAATGATCCAGTTTTACGATTGAAGGTAAGTCGTCAACAAACAGTAATTGGAAAATGGAGTTACCGAGAAAATCGAGAAAAAGTCATCGTTTCAACGTTGGTACACATAATGGGGATATAAAAGGCGAGCGGAGACTTTCCGGAGTAATACATTTTTACTTTTGTGGTTCCCAGGAGGGTCAGAGAGTATAATCATTGTCAACATTATTATTTTGAGTTGTGCTGCATATCAAATTATAACATGAAGCAACTCTTGTTTCTGACGGTTGTGGTTGCACTCGCTGGCTGCGAATTCTGCCCACCACGTGCAATTCTCAAACCATGTACTTGCACACAGGAAGCCTCATTCGTATCTTTTCATTGTACGCGGATCCAAGAAAAAATCAATCTGAAGGAGTTATTCGACAATGTCACTAAAGTTGTGAACACGGACTATGTCTTCCACAAATTGGACATATCACATACGTCGCTCATTGAAATTGAGGATGGAGCGGTTGCACATTTAAAATTTCTGAATATTTATATAAATAATAACTATAACTTAACGTATATTTCTCCTGGGGCATTCGGAGGATCACGGAATTACACAGGAACTCTGGATCTAGGAAGCAATAACATCAAAAATGAGCCGCCTCATGACAGGGATATCTTCGACCTGTATAATGGTTTCGAGGTACGCATATTTCGTACATAGTTTCCAACATTCCCAAATTAAATAAATACTTTTAACCAAATTGTAATATTTTTTTTTCAGCATACGTCATTGACCCTTTCAAGTAATAACCTTTCTTCCATTCCTGCCAACGCCTTCCAGAAACACGGGAACCTGTACACTTTGTCACTTGAAACAAATCGAATTTCCCATATTGGAAGCAGAGCCTTCGCGTCACTCCAGGCGCCATACCTTAGGGAGATTAATTTGGCTTACAATTTACTTCCTTCGGCAGGTCTTCCGGAAGATGCATTTGAGGGAATTCCCAGTAGTAGGGTGCTCATCACCCTATATTGCAACGAACCCATGAAGTATTTGGAACAGAGGAGTTACCAAACCATGCTGGAGCAGGCATTTAATATTAGCCTAAGCAGTCCCAGTGGACGTTGCTGGGACGGCCAGGATCCATATTACGAGTGCGATGAGCGCTCCGACTGGATTTGCGACAGGGAAGATAGGTATTGGCCAAAGTTACATGGCTTCAATTGCAGGCCGGAAACCGGACTGAGGGATATTTGGGACTATTGTGATAGGAGAATTACTTCGCCGCTCCCTTCTACAACCCCACCAACTACCACTTTGGATCCGGACATCTTTAGCTGTCTGGGAAGACCTGATTCCGTCTACTCCTTTCCTGGGGATTGTGGAAAATTCATTATCTGTCGAGAGAATCATTGGGCAGCGTTCGAGTGTCCGGAGCCGTTGCACTTCCATCCTGTTAATCGACACTGCACTTATCCTGAGTGGGTGGATTGTGGGGGAAGTTGTGGAGTTTAGTATTTCGTACAGCTAAAGGTGTGTAATGTACATAAACCACATTCAGCATCCATGTCATGGAAGAAATAAATGTACTTAAAAACAATAGTTTCCAATATCAAAAACTTCTAATAAATTAAAAACCATTTATTGGCATTGATGTATTGTGCAATGGGTGAATAGCTCTTATAATAGTCCCAGTACTGGCATTTAAAATAATTCCTTAAATATCTGAAAAGTAGAAATCTATCAAACATTATACTTGTTCTTCATGAAATCATCACGTCAGTCATCCGTCATAACGTTATTTTCTTTACTTCTACATACTTACCTACAGGCCACAAAAGCAAATAATCCTCGTCGTCAAGTTTCAAAGGCAGACGTGTGCATATAGCATACTCGTGAATGTGGGCTTGTTATGGTATAAAAATGTCCTCAAAATGTATGCAAAAGTTTGTCATTCTTAATGACCATCAATATTATTTGGTATCCGCATGTTTATATAAATGGCATTGTGATTTGTATTCTAATTCTGCTATCTGGTTGCCCTAGATATCAAGTAATCCTATGTTCACCCAGGTAATTCATCCTCATCGGAAATGGGAAGCAGTGGACGGATTTCTATGAAAAGCCTGATACATTCTTAAGCCAGCATGTCAACTGCAAGCGAAAAATTGACTTTGATTTATAAGATGATGCTTTTATAGCTGGATAATGATCGATAAGGAATGTGAATTTGGAAACATACAAGTGCAAGGGAAGAAAATTGAAAAGCTTCCTATCAAATAGGTCATGGATTATATTTCATAATGAAATTTTCATTCCCAGAAAGGGATGTTTAGCTTAAGATTAGATTAGCAACACTGAGGGGAATCAAATGATAATGTGAAAATTTTCGACGAAGGTTCAAATAATCCTCTCATCTTCCAGGAATCTCAACCTCACCTCATCGCATATTATGGGGAGCAGTGGAAGGATTACTGTCAAAATGACATGTGCGGAAGGGTAACCCATCCCCGGTCGTTTCCGCGTAATTGCCCACTAAAGCTCAAATTCCTCAAATTCCCCTTTATTGATTACGCTTAATCTCCTAATGCTGGGTGACCCACTTCTTGCCAACCCAGTTTTCATCCATAGCAATAAAATGTTTGGTACTATATTTTGTCAATCCAGTTTACACCGACGCGATTGCAGCTCATACAATATACATACTAGCAAAAAGGAATCCAATTCAATAGACATCTCAGTCTCAGTTGTAATCTATATACTGTGTAAACATAATCCATAATCATTAATATTTTCCACGCCTGGTCCATTTACCGACACAGTATCTTCGCTGTTTGTTCCCACGCAAAAAAGGGAATACAAAAATAGTTTTCCTTTGGTAATTTTACGAATGAGCGTTGGTGCACGAAATGGATATAAAAGGTAGGCGGAGACTTTCCGGAGTAATGCATTTTTACCTTTGTGCTTCCCAGGGCGTTTACGATTGCACAAAATTTGTTATTTTGAGTTGTGCTACAAATGAAACAACTGCTATTTCTGACGGTTGCGGTTGCGATCACTGGGAGCGAATTTTGTCCACCACCTGAAATTCTCCACCCTTGTACTTGCAGTCATACCACAGTCACAATTATTGATTGTAGAGGGATCCAAGAAAACTTTAATCTGAAGGAATTGTTCGACAATGTCACTAAAGTTGTGGAGACCAATTTTGATTTTCCCTTTAAGTGGCTGTAACTCCGCCCCCTATCATCGGTTCAAATCAAGCGAGGTATCATTTTGATACTGAGGAGGTACCCTTTCCGATTCTACCAATAGTCCGGTGACGTTTTTTCTTTGCCGCGATTATGGCTCCAGAATACACTGTGGCAGGTTCCCCAAAAGAAGTAAAATGGGCATTTATCCAAAAAGTTATCGGAAGGTCAGAGTCATCGGTTATTTGCCGATGCAGGCTTTCCCTAAAAAAATCTTCTTTCCCGGATATCGATAATCTATATAAATATATCAGTATTTCACGTTAGTCCATATATGAAATTTTAGTTGTACGGCTAATAACGCCTTCTAATTACTCCTGGTTAAATTAAAGTCAAAATAACCTTTAATTTGTATTTTCAATGAAAAATCATTGTTAATAAGAGCCACCTCCAAAGTGTGGTCTGCGACAATCGCTGTTTAACAGCTAAATAAATATGAAAATATGGGCTAACTGCACAATTATTAATGTCGTGTTTGATTAAATGAAATAAATTTTCTGGTACTCAGCAAATGCTCCAATCACATTTCATGTGTATTACTAGACAAGTATGCGTAGCCCGACAATGGAAGATGTAAAACTAAAGTTGTGGGAACTTTTTTTTTGGATAATTTGAATTTTTTCGACATTGCATACTTTTGAGGAAAGGTTACATAATTCTGTATAAAATCGTTAGTTTTCTGCCTATTCTGCATGTTTTGCTTTCACTTTTCTCCGATATGGGGAAGCCGTGCTCGATTTCCAGCCTATTAGTAAAGCACAGTCCAAATCTTCTCTTTTTCAAAGTAAACATTGACTCACTCCGTGACAAAAAATATATCGACGTGTGACCTGACAAAACGTCACCATGTAGGCTATATTATTGAAATTTTGAGGTCTTGTCACATTCACATATTTTGGACCCGGAAAATCTCCTCCTATTCAGTAATTAAATATATACTCATTGACATATGTAGTAGGCAAATAACATAAAACAACATCAAATGTGGACGAGTGCTTACCTGAGCAAAGGAAAGTATGTAGTTATGCTTTACCGCAGAATGCAATGAATGCATACCATTTTCAAAATATAATATAATATTTAATTGGATAATATTGTGTTAATATTTAACTCTTTCGCTAATTAGTTAATTTGTTAAAGTTTGGTCCGCAATAATGAGGTAGGTTAGTTCTTTGACCTGGAGAAAACTGACAAGGAGCATTCTCTCAATAGTGTATTGCCGCCTTTGCAGGGTAATAGCAGACGGTTATTTTTGGCGTCTGGTTGGATATTCGATTCTGGAGCAACCATCATCATCATGTCTCTATCGTTTTAAAATTTTGTCACACTCTTTCAAACCTGCTCCATTACATGCAACCACTACAACCTTGGCCATAATCAGTACGGGAGGAATTATCTGGATCATGTGGGAAGGAATGATGAACACTCGGGTGTAATTGACAAGTTGATCCGATTTTTTTCATCCGATGTAATGGCATTCAAAACCAGGAATGACAACATCCGGTATGAGGCAGTCGAAAAAGTTTCAACTCGTCATTGCTTGACAGCTGAAGAAAGTTTTTCACCTGCAATGTCCATCTTTCCCTATGAAACCCTCCAGTTTCAGAGGGAGACAACGATGACAATGATCAACCGGAGAATTTCATGATTCTCGAGTTGCCCTTAGTTTTGTCAAGGCCATTCAAATTGTAAAGCTTGGTTTGGCATTCAGCACCAGGAGTAATGTATTTCCGGTTCGTGACTTTAAGGAGGTTTATCTAATCTGCCTGACATACAATGACAAGGGCGGAAATAGCAGATTTGTGGGGATTCCTCACAACCCTGAAAAAATTCGCAACGTTTGGAATAGTCTCCACGGTGATATGAGGAAT
This sequence comes from Pseudosinella alba, assembly GCA_034700485.1. Taxonomy (NCBI): domain Eukaryota; kingdom Metazoa; phylum Arthropoda; class Collembola; order Entomobryomorpha; family Entomobryidae; genus Pseudosinella; species Pseudosinella alba. The sequence continues at coordinate 2,584 of JAQIXQ010001667.1, read as the reverse complement.
GCATTTGTGAAACATAATAGAAACTTGTCGATTTTTGAATACATAATGTAGTGGTCATTAAAATATAAGGTAAGTTCATTCAGTAAAGAAAAATATCTATATATATATATCAACGTATATCTTTCATCACTATATACATTCCAAAATTTCATTGCTAAATCCCATTTATGCAAGGGGTTATTGAAATAAGCATTTTTTGACCTCGAATTCCACTGCACTGCGATATATGACATCCATTGTGAAAGCGGTTAGTAAACTAATAGATAATCAGTGTATATGATTAATTGAAAATATTTCCAAGGTCCTTTGGTTCTTGTTTGTTTGCTGTTGCTTGTAAAAAAGTTTCAGGAGAGTACATAACGGCCCTGTGCTACTTATTTTCAAATTTTCAACCTTTTTAATTACGCTTAATCACATAATGCGGGGTGATCCCTCCCTGCCTAACAGTTTTCTTTCCTGGGAATAAAATAAAATGTTTGTTACTTTATTTTGTCGATCAAAAGTAGCCGCCACGATTTCAGTTCATAAATATGTACAGCTGCAAAGCACAATTCATTTCGATGTATTCCATCAAAAAAGTATTCTGTCGGCACAATTTAAATTAGTATACAAATACTGCATAAAAATAATCCGTAATCCTTTACTGATCCTTTCCACCCCTGGCCTGGCCTATTTACCAACACTGTCTCTACACGTTATTTGTCCACATGCAATGGACCTGGCAAATATTTTGGTTGTTGGCACGCACAACCGTGATATATAAAAGGCTGACGGAAGTTTCCCAGAGTAATATTTAGATATTTACTTTTCTGGTTGCCAGGACGGCCTGGGCTCACGTGCCATTATCATTGCCAATATTTATTTTTTCGAGTTATACCTCAAATCATATTATAAGATGAAAACATTATTGGTTCTGACGGTTTTGGTTGCGCTAGCAGGGAGCGAATTCTGCCCACCACCTGAAATTCTCAATCCATGTACTTGCGAGCAGGATCAACAACTCATAATTTTTTCTTGTTACCTGCTCCCCAAAGAATTCAATCTGAAGGAGCTGTTCGACAATGTCACTGAAGTTGTGGATACAGACAACGGCTTGACATACTTACTATATATCACGCATACTTCACTCACCGAAATTGGAGACGGAGTGGTAGAACATCTAAATTTTTGGAGCATTGTTATAACAGATAACCATAACTTAACTTATATTTCCCCCCGGGCATTCGGAGCAACAAGAAATTACACAGGATCATTCAATCTAATCCGCAATAACATCGGAAATGAGCCTCCTCCGGACAAGTTTATCTACGATTTGGTTAATGGTTTCGAGGTAGGCATATCTCTTAAATAGCTTCAAACAATACCATATGAAATAATGCACACTTTTGTAAGAATTGCCACATATTTATTTCAGGATGCACTTGAACTGATCATTTCATTTAATAAGATTTCCTCAATTCCTGAGAACGCATTCCAGAAGCACGGACGGCTGTTACTTCTGCATCTGGACGGAAACAGAATTTCCCGTATTGGAAGCAGAGCCTTTGCGACACTCCAAGCGCCATATCTTAGGGATATTAATTTGGCCTACAATTTACTTCCTTCGGCAGGTCTTCCGGACGATGCCTTTGAGGGGATTCCCAGTAATATGACGGTCATTCGTCTATACTGCAACGAACCCATGACATATTTGGAACAGAAGAGTTACCTAACCATGCTAGAGCTGGCTGTTATTGTTAGACTAAGCTCTCCCAGTGGACGTTGCTCTGACGGCCAGGATCCATACTATGATTGCGATGAGCGCTCCGACTGGATTTGTGACAGGGAAGATAAGTATCGGCCAAAGTTGCATGGCTTCCGCTGTAGGCCGGAAAGCGGACTGAGGGATATTTGGGACTATTGTGATAGGAAGAATACTTCGCCGCCCCCTACTACTACTACAAACCCACCAATTACCACTTTGGACCCGGACCTCTTTAGCTGTCTTGGACGACCTGATTCCGTCTACACATTTCCTGGGGATTGTGGAAAATTCATTATCTGTCGGGAGAATCATGGGGAAGCTTTTGAGTGCCCGGAGCCGTTGCGCTTCCATCCGGTGAATCGACACTGCACTTATCCTGAGTGGGTTGATTGTGGGGGGAGTTGTGGAGTTTAACATTTTATATACTTAATGATGAATACATTCATATGAATACACATCATGCATCATTCATTTCATGGATTAAATATGTTAATAAAATAATAGTTTCCAATATCAAACATCTCTTAAACTAGTCTTCTGGTCATGGCATTGGATTTAAGAAAATTCTTGTCGAAGTCATGTCTTGTGAATGTCATCTGTATGACCGACGGTTAGCAATTTTGCTCATTTAATTTTCTATAACTACGGTTATACACAACTGACTTTCGTAAAATACGTAAAGGGAAATCTGCATTAATCCTGAAAGCGTTACCGGCCCCTTCCTCCCTCAGACTTTTCCTCCCCATATGAATTTTCCTCCCCGCGAATTTTCCTCCCTATGAACTTTCCTCTCTATGAATTTTCCTCCCTATGAATTTTCCTCCCTATGAACTTTCCTCC
>JAQIXQ010001666.1:0-13431 GCA_034700485.1 Pseudosinella alba | reverse complement strand
ACTGCCTTTACGTTGTTTGCGATTGAGTCATCGCAATATGACTTCATACATGGGCCCCGACCAACGACGATGAATCTGAATGATACATAGTTTCTCATATCACATCCTCAACTCATCATAAAAAAGAACAAAGAGATGAGTATTTAAATATCGCATGCTTTTCCATTTGGATCTGATATTATATTACTGGAATGAATATTTGACAACTAGTTTTTTTTAAATATCTCGACCATGCGGCAAATCCATTCCACCATTTGTTATTGTACCAGCAAAAATTAGTTTCACCCTGACAAGCTCAGCATGATACCCATAATATGTATGTCTCTAATTGCGGTTAAGTGACCTCAAATAGGACCGTCACTTCTTCAAAATGGCCATTTAAGTTTATATCTGCGGCAATATCCACTAGCAATATCAAGAGGGTTGTGTTTTCATTGTTGCAATATATATTTTATTTAAAAATAACTTGTCCAAGTTGTAAAAAAGTGCGAATGTTAATCCATTCATGTCAACTTAAAGCAGAATTTCATAAAGAGCCTTTGTTTGTTCTGCTAAATGGAAATTTTTTATTTCCCTACGATTTTTGTCACGGTAATTTGACTTTATCTTACAGAAGTGGTAATAAGCACTGAAACAGAGGACAGGGGCAAATGCTTTTATAGTCCGCGACAGGTGTAGCCAACGTTATATCGAGGTGACGCGTAAATTTGCAAACTCTAGGGATCGTCGGTTTTATGAGCCGGTGATCCATAATCACCTGGAAATCCTACATTACCCCAATGACAATTCCGAAAAAGTTAATTGTTATGACATTTCATTTCGTTAACTATCTGCATGTACCAGTTTACATGCGAATGGGGAATTTGAATTGTAACAGGGTTAAAAGCTTTCATAATTAAATTAACCAAACCAAATATTTAGATAAGATATGCTTCCTCATTATCCAGGATAGGTAACCTTGAAAATTGGTTCGTGCCCAAACATCCATCGGGAAAGTCTACTTCCGTTTTTTAGATTCCCTTTTCTTCGTTCCTTCCAGTATGACGAATATTTTGAGGCAAGGAGATCTTCAAATGTCAAAGAAAATTATGCAAATATGTGCCCCATCCCAATGCACAGTCCAATACATAAATAACCCAAAATGTTAAGGAGTTCTTTTACGATTCAAAATCATTTTCATCTTATGCCTTTACAAATCGAAATAATTAAAATAATTTCTCTTCACAAGCAATACTCATTCAACTAACTTCATATCAAAGATGCGGCAAACAGCAATCGGGCGACTGTCTTTTATAGTCTGTCCGTTATTTAGCTAATTAATAATTTATACTTTTTTGCTTGTATTGTAATTGCTCAAACTATCATTATCATCATTACCTACGCCAGGAAATCTTATATTGCCCCAATAGCAATTCCATGAATTTACTATACCATATTAGGCAATCAGTAATTGCAAATCATTATCAGTATGATATCATATCGACGGAGACTTATCTTGTCTGCAATTATCTTATTCAAACAGTTGTTATAATAATGCACTTGTTGTTTAGTATTAGTATTGCCATTACCTAAGACCTAAGCTGCTTTCCATTTAGTTATCGCCACTTCTATGTAACATAATGTGATTTCATATTCATGCATATAACCACTTTAACCACGTCGCTGAACTTGAGTGGTATTATTTGCTCAAGGACCATGGATGATCTTTATCAGGTAGATAAGATTCCCAATCTTATCAACTGTTTCAACGGGTGTTCTGGGATAAGTGTCCAGTTTTGACAACAGTAATTTTCTAAGAAGGCGCCTCACTAACTGGACTTGCATATCCCAAAATTATATCATATTGGGAAAATAAAAATAAAATTGTGTCAGGGAACCTGGCACCAAAAATTGAAAGGACTGGAATACGATATAAGAATGATTTGATTAAACGTAATGTTTTTATTTACTCTGCACTATTTAATTACATGCATAAAATTAGGAATAATTGTCATAAATGATAAATTTCATATACTACGTGAAAAATAAATAACTAACGATAAGTGGTTACATGATGTTGGGTGGTTGATGTTGATTTGATGGAATGGATTATGCGAGAACTCCTCTTATCTATATTTACAAACCAACAAGTTAAGAATATTTATTTTATGTAATATAATAACACTCTTTTCAACCACCATCGAGCGAATTTGGTATATCAGTCAAACTTACCCTGCATACCTGTAATATTTGCAAATTACTTTCTTCTCAATGCAATGGTCGCCGGGGTGTCCCCATTCTTATTTTTTATGCTTGGATCCGAACCCTTTTCAATTAACAATCTGCACTTTGCCTCAGCCCTGGCTTTACTTTTGTATTTACCCAGAGCAGCACAATGTTGGGGTGTGTTCCCATCACAGTCCTGTCCGTTTACATTGAGCCCCCCAAGTTCGAGAAAATATTTCACATGCTCGACCAGTCCCTCCTGGGTGGATATGTGAAGCATATTTTGATTATGGCCGTCCAGCATTTTGTAATCCGCTCCCAGTTCAATTAAAAGGGATATGAATTTTGTGGACCTCCTTCCAAAAATTGCATACGATAAAACCGTTCGCCCAAGATTATCCGTCATGTTGAAGTTGATTCCCTTCGCATGGAGCAATGCCATGGTTTCCTTGTCCAACTCCATTTCCATTACTGCCAAATGAAGTGGGGTGCTTCCATTCCTACCTCCATTCGTTTCAAAGAGTGACCATTTGTCCATTTTGACGAGGCATTGGACCAATTCATAGAAGCTGGCATTGGAGTGCTCTCTTGGTTTGGACAGGTAATTATGGAGAAAGGTATCACCATGACGATCCTTAGCAAACACGTCGGCTCCATTGTTAATAAGGAACATGAATATTTTTACAATTGACTCATTATTCCATCTAAAATTTGCAGAATGGAGGACAGTTTGCTCCTTCATGTTCCTAGAGTGGATGTGAGCAGGGCACTCCTCAACAAGAAATTCCAGAGCATCAGTACTTGCATGCACTGCGGCGACATGGAAAAGTGTCTCACCCTTCCTTCCTCTCCAACCCACATCACAACCATGTTGCTTGATTAGTCCCCTCAACGTACTCGCATTCCTTCCATGTGTCACAGCAGTGGCCAAAACGGAAAATCCTTCGTTATCAAGGGAATTAAAATCTGCCTCACGATCTTGAAAAATGGTGAGAGTTTCTGTGGATGGGTTAAGATATTTTAGCAGATTGTTTAAGGGTGTGCTTCCAAATCCGTCCTTTAGCGTAAACAGGTAGCGCAAGCTATTTTCTGGAATATGGGTCAAGATAGAATGATATTCGTCGACAGTGTACCGTGTATTATGCAAAACCGTAAACATGTTCTGATCTTTTTCCAGTACATTTGCTCCTAAATCGATTAGTAGTATTAGGAGCCGGATGTGAACCCCGGAAGAAAGCAATGGGGTTCTTTCATCGTCATCTCTCTCTTCACCTAACTGACGGTTAATGTCCACAAGAATCCTCATAATTTGAACTCTTTGCTCGATTTCCTCATCTGTCTTGTCACTGGTGTTTTTGACGCAGCTGTGAAGTAACAAATTCGTACCAGGATGCATATCTTCCACAATACCACGGATGGCCTTCTCCTTGATAAGGAATTCAACGTGTGTAAATTTTCCCTTGACGACAGCAGCTTGTAGTGCTTCCACTTGCATATCCAAACTAAAGCTGTGATGTTGCTCGAAATGTAACATCCCGAGTTTGACCAGCTCCAGACACGAGTGGTTAATGGAACAAAGGACAAAATAGAAGTTAAAAATGGATCCAGCATGGTAGTCAAATGCGTGTATTCCTTCGAAAAACTTGAAGATGTTTACAAAATCATGGGTAGCACAGGCAATAGCAATGTTGCGCAAAGGTCTCCCGTTCTGCATTGTCATGTTTGTGATATGGTGAACGACAGCTGCAGGAAGTTTTTCTGCGTTCGCAGCAGGATCTCCAATTATGGAGTCTACAAAATAAGTTATCACAGGGTGGATAAATTCGTATTGGTAAGTAACTCTGCATGCTAGCACTCCCTCGAGGAAGAACCTTGTCATCTCTTCTTCCCATCCCTTTCCGCTCTTCAGCCTGTCCATGACAAACCAGGCAACAAAATATTCAGCAAATGTTTTGTGCATAAATCTGTGGGATTCCGTTGTTCCGGACGATTCCACAATGCCAACTTCCAACACTTGGGAGATGTAGGAAGTTGGAAACGAGCATTCCAGTTTCGAAAATTGTTCCGGAAATATCAGCTCCAGACTCAGTCGGGAGTGTACTTCCATAATGGTTTGCTTGTCAAAATTTTCACTTCTACAAGAGGACTTATACTTTTCCAGTTTCCTCTCAATAAGTCGGAGATATAGGTCGCTGATGCTGGCAAAGTCTAGATGAATTTCGGTAAATGAGCAGCCTTCGGTCCGAGCGTATCCCATCGCATCCTCTTTATACACTTCCCCGATCAGCAGGCACTGCAGGGGAATTCCGGCAATGTCCCTGTCCTTCCGGCTCATTTTTGTCGTCAGGGATTTCAGGCAATGGACGGAAAACTGGTGGATTCTTTCCATATTTAACGACTCCCCCTGACTTGCCCAGAAGGAATTTAGGAATTGTATCTGATCTTCTTTGGAGAATGGCTGGATATTGAAGCCAAGCCCACTTAAACTGTTTTCCAATTTGTGCCGGAAATGCGGACGGGAGGTTACCCATATCCGTACATTCTTAAATGAAGACTTTACCGCTTGGAGAATCTCGAAAGGGAATTCTGAATCGGATGTGTCCATTTCATCAAAGCCATCAATGAGGAGCTCAATCCATATTTCATTATTAGAATCAGAGTGCAATTTAGATTTCAGAACTGCTTCGGCGATCACATTCTCACAAACCGTAACTTTTAAAGCGTGTTCAATTGCTTGTGGAATGTGGTCGAAACCGGAGTTCTTGACGTTGATGATGAACTCTTTGAGGACGACAAAAATGACGACCCTATCCCGATTGTTTCTTTCCAGAATCCTCCCGATCTGTCCAAGGAGAACCGACTTTCCCATTCCCGGGCTATCTGCTATGCATACAGCGTCTGTACTTTTTAGGCACAAGTCCTCCTCCCCTGTTTCCTCTTGTGAATTGTTATCGGCGACACATTGCTGGATTGTTCTCATCGACCCTCTGGATCTAATCCAACATAAGCTCCCAGTTTCATAGTGGAGCAGACCACATATCCTCTCAAAGTGATTCGGCACTTCCAGGATCATGTAATTTACAGTGAGGTCGTCCTGTCGAATCTGGTTGCTAGAACCATCTGTCATTTCTTCCTTTGCTAAGTGACTTAGCTCATATCGTTTCATACCGGTAAAGAGAAAAATGTCAGAGTAACCAAACTGAAAAACCTTTAAAGAAATAAAACGTCGCGAGAGAACTTTCCTAGGAATGTAGTAGCTTAGCTCATCCGGGAATATATTTTTAAACAACGTTGGTGTCTTGCCATTGATCAGATCAACAAGAAGGTGTCCGTCAATTACCTCCTCCTCAAATTCGATTCCATATGTTTCGTTCAGCTTATCAGTGATTTTCATTTGGAAAGCAGGGGTCAGGTCATCCCAGCTCATAGTGTCTTTGCAGAATTCCATGTCAGCTAGCTTCTCCATAAAGGTCCTAGCTACATCTTCATTGTCGCAGTTAACATAGATGACTTTGGGAAAACCTTTAATAATATGTTGAAGCTTTATCAACTGCTTCAGATTCTTTTCCTGGACGATAACCACTTCAGTAATGATACTGTTTGGATTGGGCGGTGCAGAGATAAGGTCTATAAAGCTTGTCCATGAATTAATACGACAATTATCTAAGTTCTCATTTAGTTTGTCGCACGTTATCTGGTGATCGAGTGTGTAGAGAATGCAGGATGTGGAGCTGCCGTGTATAAATTCCCAAAGTCCCGGAGGAATCCGGCAATACTTTTTGACAGTCACATTCACATTTCCAGTGTCATCCTTACTGACCTTGAGCCCCTTCACCAGATAATCTGCAGTGATATAATTTTATAAATTGTTAGATAGTCAATAATCAATCAAGGAATTATTTATTTGGTGATCGGATGTAACAAGAAATATTTTTCTAATCAGTAGCTTTCTTACCAGCACAATTACTCATGTCATTTTCTTCCAGGATTTGTAGTAATTTGTGCAAGGTTGCCTTCTCACCACTCCTTCCTACCCATTCCTCTAGTAAATCGCCGACAACGTCTGCTAAATTAACAGTGTCAATGAGGAAGTTCCTCCTCAATTTTTTAATCAGTGTTCTGGACGTTTCCAAGTCCATTGCGATGTATGACCAGTTATCATGGAACACTGGAAACGTGGGCGAAGATTTCAACAAGGAAACCACCTTGGAAATTGAGCAACCTAAGGCAAGGAATAGAAATGATTATATCCCTGCTATTATTTCAGGTTACCTATTTTGTGCAAAATTCATTTTTATTTTCTTACCTTCACTTCCGATGATAATGTCTGGGGTGGTGGTGGAGGTGGTCATACTGGTGGCGGGGTTCGACATTTCTATTTCAAAGTTAGAATATGAAAAATTTTTTTTTTTTGTGGAAGTCTAAAGTAAAGCAAACGATAAGACTAAATACGCCAAGTACATTTAACGTATATTGTATAAAGTATTTTTAGAAGCTGCAATGCTTCGCAACTACTAAACTTTTGCATTGGCTCAACTCACAACATTTTTTTTTGCAAATGGTGAATAAGCGAACCTCTCTTGTGCAGTACGCAGTTTATAGTCCATGATAAGGTAAATCGTTCAACAACTTGTTCAAATAAAAGGATTTTATGCTCACGTTAGAGATGTGAAACATTTATTCCATTCCAACATGCAAATAAATCTCTATGTGAACAGTCCTTTAGATATAGGTAGGTAAGTATTATTAGCTAGATATATATTAATAACTTGTCGGAGTTATTTATTTAAAAAAAAACCGTATTGTACACTGTATAAATGTTTATTTGAAATAAAATATTATATATAACCCACCAACAAAATTTGATAAGATTTCTTTATTTGCTTTGCTAAATAGAAATTGTTTATTCCATCTTAATTGCTTGTTACTTAACTTGATTTTATATTACGCAGTTGATATTATGCATTTCATATAGTCTTCTCCAATACATTTTATACTAAACATTCTAGAAAAGTTAAGTCAAAGTCTACAACCCATCTTTACGGTGCAGACAACAAAATTACTCTAAATGCATAGTCTAATATATAAATATTCAAAATGTTAAGGATTATGTCAACGGTACGATATCATTTTCATCTTATGCCTTTGATTCCTTCCTCATAAATAGCAAATAATTATCATTTACGTTCCCTATAGTTTTTCATTCGACTAACTTTTCACGATAATGGTGTTCGAGTGACGGCACAAGCAGCAATGCTCTGACTAATTTGAAATTTCACTTACAAGAGGTTTATGAATGCGCTCGTGTTTTAACTACTCACCCTATCACCAACTTCGTCAAAGAATCTTGCATTGGCCCAATATCAATTCCAGGAATTTAGTATTACCTAATGCTAAATAGGAAGGTTGTCTCTTCATGGGCATTTCTATTTCATGTTAGGTAATCATCATTAGTATGAATTCAATCGACTGCGACTTTTATCTTATCTAGAATTAGCTTATTCAAACAGTGGATGATATAATGTCCATGAATGTATTGTCATCACAACTTCCATCCTTGTAAAATGACATCATGTCTCTCTGAATGTGAGCGATATTGGTATATATTTACTCATGGACTATGTATGATCTTATCACACCAGGTATGATAACTGGTTTCAGTTTGGAACAGCCAATTTTACTTCCCCTAAAGCCATGTACCCATCTACATAGCAATCACATGAGCCTGGATGAATCATCATATTACTAATTCACTCCCACATTATATTTTTTTGCATCCGAGTGTGACGAATCAAATCATACACGTTTAACTAATCATAATCTCCCAGATTCTCATTTGCCTTGGCATTCTCAATATCATTGTTTGCCTGCTCCTGCTCTTCATAGATCTCCAAAAAAGACAAGACTACCAGATTTTTTTTAGTTGCCAGTTTGATTTATATTTAATTTTGCCACAATTACTATTTAACTCGTGGTGACAAGATGGATACTGTATTAAATTCCCGTCCACCCCAACTCACAACAATTACCTGTCCCGCCTGTAGCACTCAATTAGAATTTGAGTTACGCCCAGGCACCCTCACAGGTCCAGCCAAGTTCCTAGTTCAATGCCATAACGGCAAGTGTCGCAATCTGATCACTTTGAACACTCAAATCCCTCCAATGTCTTCATCCACCATTCAAATTCAAAAGGATACGCCCAATCCGGGATCATCTATACCAAGTTCTGGAGCTTCCAGTTCCAACTTCTCATCCAATGGAACAGGAGCTGGTACTGCTGAGGGGGCGAGAAAGTTCAAATTCGGTTCCGATGACAATCCCCTCTCTCTAGAATATTATGACTTGTTGGGAGTCCCTCCCACCGCCGACACTGGGGAGATCAAGAAGGCCTACTACCGCCTGGCAATGAAGTTCCATCCGGATAAGAATCAAAGTCCAGATGCAGAGGAAATGTTTAAGAAGATCTCGGAAGCTTATCAAGTCTTATCTGATCCGGTTCTAAGGAAGAAATATAATGAATTCGGACCTGACAAGGGGCTAACCCCGGATGGAGGCTTCATGAACCCGGAAGACTTCTTCAGGATGCAGTTTGGAGGTGAGCCCTTCGTCGACATAATTGGGGAGCTGCTAATTGGTCAGGTATTCAAGGAGAAGATGATGGAAATGGAAAAGGAGGAGGCCGGTGGTCCAGTTGACCAAGTTGGGACCAAGGCGGAGATTAACAGGAAAAGACGAGAGGAATTTGAAGCAAGGAAAAAGGCCCTGGATGAAAGGGTTGCCCTCCTTTCCCAGAATCTTATCAAGAAGCTAAATATTTATGCTGAGAAGGGGGCCGGTCATTTCGCCCAAGTGATTTTTGAAGAGGTGGAAGAGCTCAAAGTGCAAAACTATGGGGTCCCGCTGCTCCACTCCGTGGGCTACATTTATTCGGTGAAGGGGAGCGAGTACATTTCCAAATATGGGAAAGGGCTCCTCACCGGGGTGAGTTCATTTGGTCAAAGGATGAAGCTGAAGGGAAGGGCAGTGTCCGGTGTCTTTAGCACAGGTAAACTAAATTAGCTTCAGTTTATTTGTTTTCATTAATTTGCAAATGGCATATTGTCTATAGTTTTCTCTATATTTATTTTTCAGTGAAGTCCGCAGTGGACGCCCAGCAAACCGTTCAAAAACTGCAGAGAGCAGAGCAAACCGGGGCCAGCGAAGCCGAGAAGAACCAATTAACTGAGGAAATGATACGAAGGGGCACTGACGCCATATGGAAGACGAGCAAGTTGGAGGTGGAGAGTGTGATTCGGAGCGTCTGTGATAAAACCCTGGCAAATGCCATGGTTGACAAGGACATCCTGAAGAAGCGAGCCGAGGCACTTAAGATGATTGGAGATATTTACCAAAGTGTACCATTTTTATGATAATATAATGTAATTATGTCTTTACTCCATGTTTTATATTAAAATTAAATTTAGCCAAACTTGTAAAACTAGTGTTTCTTAATTAGCGGAATTAAGTATAAAAACGTATGTCCATTGAATGAATTGACAATGTGGTACAGGATCATTGGCCTGATTTTCATATTTACTCTTTGCATTACAAGATTTATTTGTAGAAAAAACAAGCTGCAGGTCAAGCAAGAAATTTGAGAATATTTCTAATGGGAAGAAAAGAAATTAATTATTGTAGGATTAGTTATGATCGGTAGATATAAACATACGAAACAATTTAAAAGTAATAGTTAGTTATGTTATGAATATGCCAACTTCTATGTCACAAATTACTTCGCAGCAACTCTGCATCTTAACTACATAATATTATATGCATGCCTGGGTAAACCCTTGGACGCTTCTACGTTTTTGGACAAATACATTTGACATGCATTCTAGGCTAGACTAGTCCTGTTGTAGATAAAAATATTATTCATCTTTGTTGCATGGCTCTTTTTGATAGCATTGTTATTATGCTCACATGAGACGCTGCCCTGTGGAACAAAGGTGAAATATTGGCTATACATTTGAGTGGATGCAGCCAAACGGCATTAGTCATTCACCATCGCTATTACTGGCTACGATCAGAAGCTGCATGAATAAATTCTCCAGCAAAAACAAATAACGAGTTTCCAAGGTTGGCTGCTGGTAATAGCCATATGACTTACTATTAACTGAAATATAATAATATAATAATTGTGACTGTGCGTAACACTCATGTTGTTGTTGGGAATGGGATATATGGTGCAATTCAAAGTAAGATATAAAAGTCGATATTCATATCAGTATTAAAAGCAAAGCAGCTCCCAACTACTACTACTTTCTCGTGATGTTGTGTAAGATTTAACCAGAAGACACATTAATATAAAAATCATATTCTGATGATGACTAACTGGACAGAATGAAGTCATATACATGGAATTAAAGGGAAGCTCGGTGTAATAACAAAGCAGTTATATATCGGGTGGGATGGCAGCTAAACTGTTTAGTCTAAACATTCCTCATCTTCCCAAGGACATCACGCGATAATTGGTAACAATCAGATACTCAAAAGACAGGTGTGCGGAAAGTCACACCAGGCAGCGGCCCCGTGGCAATTTTGTGTTCAGGTGCTGTCTGCGTGTCAAGTCAATAAACTTAAAGATAACTTTAAATTTATAGTCATTCTCTCGGTAATATATATTTTTATTTGAGGAAACAAAAAAACGCTTCACTTGTGAAACTTATTTAATGGCCAATGTGTCGGAGAAGTTGTTCAGTTCAGTCTAAAATTGCAAAGGGACAGGAAGGGTTTGATCAATTATTTCAAATTAGTAAAAATGAATCCAAGAATACATTTCCTCGTGGGGGTCCTTCTCACAGTGAGTGTGCTCGTTGAGTATGGACAACCTGCCAACATCCTGGTCACCGCATTTTTCTCCAGCAAAAGTCACAAGATAACTTACATGCCCCTTGTGGAGGAGCTTGGAAAGCGAGGCCACCTAATGACAGTAGTTACGCCCATTAAGCCCTTCAAGGAAATGAAGAATGTGAAAGAGATCTTTACCATGGACGTAGAATCGATCTTCCAATCGAATGAGTCTGATGCTTTTGGCAAGAAGGAGAAAGGTCAGGAAATGGATCTTTTGCAATTTTTCTCAAATATTCATCACGTCTGCAACCTCACTTACGACCTGCCCCAGGTCAGAGCTCTACTGGATAAGAAGTTTGACCTGGTGATATGTCAGCCCGTTTTCAATGAGTGCATAATGGGACTGATCTATCGACTGCAAGCACCATTCGTGACCTTCACCCCAACTGCAGCTCCATCATGGTTCGTGCACAAGCATGGGGGCCACCTTCCTCCCTCCTTCGTTCCCAACGCTATGCTGGGCTATCCATCCGAAATGACGTTCCCCCAGCGGTTTGTCAACTTTGGAGCAGAAACATTTTTTGAACTATTCATCCATTTGTTTTTCGAGCCCAAGGCGGAACAAATTTACAGGGAGAAATTGGGGAACGACATCCCCGGAGTAAATCAGATTTTATCCAATGCCAGCCTAATGCTTAGCAATGGACACTTCAGCTTAACTGGCCCTAGACCCTATCTTCCGGATGTTGTGGACGTGGGCGGGATTCATTCAAGACCTGCTCAGCCCATCCCCAAAGACTTGGAGGACTTTATTAAGAAGGGGAAAGATGGATTCATTCTGTTTAGCATGGGCTCTGCAATCAAAGGGGACATGATGCCGGAAGCCAAACGGGACATGATTCTGAATGTATTTTCCAAACTGAAGCAGCAAGTCATTTGGAAGTGGGAATCGGAAACCATGCCAGCCCTACCTAACAATGTCAAACTGAGTAAATGGCTTCCCCAGCAGGACCTGTTGGGTCACAAAGATATTAAGATGTTCATCACCCACTGCGGGGGCGGAAGTACGGAGGAAAGTATATACCATGGGGTCCCCCTTGTGGGTCTCCCAATGTTTGCCGATCAACCGATGAATGCCAACTTGGCTAAGAAACATGGGTTCATCGTCGAGTTGGATTGGGTGGAATTGACTGAGGAGGACTTGTACGGGGCGATACAAGAAATTCTGAATAATCCGATGTAAGCCTTCTCTAGTTTTAATTGCTGTCATTTATATATTTAGATGAGAAACATTGGACTGGACAAAATTACTCCGTCATAAATCTTATTTCCAGATATCGGGAGAACGTCAAGAAACTATCCACCTTATTCACGGATCGGCCGATGGGAGCCCTGGAGCAAGGGGTGTACTGGATTGAGTACGTTTTGCGTCACAAGGGAGCCCCCCATCTTCGTTCTGCTGGCCGGAAACTGAATTATTGGCAATATCACTCTTACGATGTTATCGGGGCTTACCTAGCCATCATGGGGCTGGCTTCCTATCTACTCTTTGCCACTATCAGAGTTATTTGCAGAAAAACGTGTTGTCGGTCGGCCAAGAAGTATGAGAAGGATACTAATGGGAAGAAAACCAATTAACTAAAAGGATTGTTATATGAATTCTATAATAGATTGCAATAAAAGATTTCAACTTTCATGTCCTGATATGAAGATTTTTATACAAGCGCATGAAGCATGAATCAAAACAGTATTGCTTATGGAGAAATTAATCAGAAAATATGAGGTGGACACCTCCTGTGAGAAGTTGGTGTGATGGCACAACCTATTATAGAATTATTTATGACTGGAAACAATGAGGAATGTTTTGTTGCTAATAATTTGCAAGTGGTATTCTCTTGTTGCCCCTGACGAAATTCTAGTTAGCAGAAGATGAGCAGTTTCAGTTTGCACTTTGTTTGAGTCTTAATCTCGCTCCATGGACGAAAGTACAAAGTTAATTGTGGTGCCTAGATATACACATACAACTCCTTGCATATTAAGCGATACAAAGGGAGACCGATTTGAATTAAAATGCGTATGCACCATGTATTTTCCCTTGTTTAACAATGGCAACATGACATAACGAATAGCGAAAAATTAACTAAACATTACTGTAACCGAAAATAATGATAATAAATTAATTAAAAATTAATCATAATTAACTTAATCACAAAAATGATAGGATTTGAGCATAAATTGTCTCTGTTCTATTGACCCTTTCATTGTTGGCAAGCGGGTGGGGTGGACTCGGGTGCTCCAGGATATTATTGCTGTATTTTGATGCTACCCTTGTCATAGTATCAACTAATTACATATCATAAAATAATGTATCCTAGGCATTTTTCTTCAAATCCATTT
>JAQIXQ010001665.1:0-13438 GCA_034700485.1 Pseudosinella alba | reverse complement strand
GGTTTGAGCAACTATTTGTTTTGATTGGAGCTTTTTATACCGACACAGAAGTATTAATCACAGATATAATTTCATTTCATTAATTATTTCTGATTTGAAGAAGATGAAATTCATTTACATGGAACTGCTATTCAGACACATTAAATTTTAATGCAGGTTTCATATAAGGTTTAAATGAGAGCTGGAAAATGAACGTAACCAGAATTATTATGCGAATCTATGATACAGTGAGCAACCGTGGGTGCTTCCCCGCCCCCACTTTTGCTCAGAGGCTGTTGCCCCCTTTTTGTGCTCGTTCTCACGACGTGCGTCTTCTGGATGATCTGATGATCATCCAGCCACACGAAAGCTGTACGTTCGGACAGTAAACAGACAGTTGTCCTCACCTCTTTGGCCTGAACGGTTGTCTCTTCCTTTTTTGCATCTCCTTTCGCATCTTAGCCTGAGCTGCTCAAGGAGCCGGCCTAACTGGTGGTAGATGCGGGTTTTCTTTCCTTCACATCACTTACCCATAAGGATGTGGTAAAGTACCTCACAATCACAGCCAAAGCTAGAGTTTTACATCGCCCCAATGAACAAATAAAACCGCCCTGTGCACAAGTGAAGTTAACCATACAGTCTGGACAATAAAAGTGACTGATCAGTGTTAATAACCCCACGATTACAGGGCACATAATTTGTCAAAAGCGATCATTTTAACTCGCCCTTAAGCAGTTAGGTATAAAAGTGAATTGAGAAAGAACATTTTCAAGAGAAAATAAGTTCTGAAAGCCAACCAGGCTCAAGTGAAACTGTGTGAACAACTCCCAACTCCACGACCGCACCGATGACCACGACTTCCTGCCACAACTAGCCGAAGCTCCCAGGTTTTCAAGGACACCGAGAAATAAGGGTCACAAGGGTTCACCCGAATCCCAACAAATTGGTAAGGCAAAACTTTCAGTCAAATTTTGCCCTCTCCCACCCACCTCAGTTCACGATGCCCCATTCATTCGGCAAGACACGGCAGCGATCCAGGTCATCAAAACGGAATGTTAAGAAGGACTTGAGCAAACTGGCCAACCTTCTCAAAGCCACCACGAACTTGTCAGACCTGGCTACGGAAGTTCAGAACATTGAACAGGGGATGGCGGAACAACCAGCCACCACAACAACTGAAGCCAACAACGACCCAGGGACCGTAGCCCCCACAGCCTCGACTTCCACGGCACCCCCGCCGGAGCAGACAAGAACAGGGACGGAATCGAAGAGATATGAGCCCCCCTTCATACCTCCCTTCTCAACAGCTTTCCCGAACAAGCCAACGAGCTACATCACCTTTGAGCCCCACCAGCATGAGGACAACCAGGAAGCCACAGGAAACAATGGAGAATCCAGCACGGATTCTGGCTCCGACACGGAAGCCCACGGGACGAACAGCGTGAAGGACAAACTGGACATTCTCCTGAAACCATTTACCATGAGAATGAAGAGATACCCTAAAGCATACATTACTGTCGACCCACAACAACTGGAGATAACCCACCATGCCGCCCAGACCGGAAGCCAACTTAAAGTCATGGGAATGGAGCCAGAGACAGAAGAACAGTATGCAAATTACACAGCCCAAGTTGAAACTTTCCTGACCATGCTGGTTCACCTTAAGAACTCCACAGAAATAGATCATGAGAATGCTGACAAGTTGGGAGAACTCGACAACACGATGAGGGAAATCAAACAAACAAGATTCTGCGTTTTCTGCCAATCAGCATTGGTCAAGCTAGAAGGGTGCCACAATAGAAACGAGATTATGCTCCCCTTTTCAGTGAAGGAAAAGGAAAGTCAGTCAATCAAGAAGCGTTTCATCTACCCCTCCCGGCTGATAGTCACCACCACCGCATCAGAATTTGACGAGGATACATTCCATTACCAGAAGAATTTGGACGCCCTCCTCACCTTTGCAGTGGAATTGGCACAAATCAAGGGCTCGGTCAAGTATTCCCACGATGATAGACTCCGAGCGGCAATCTCTTTGGACCAAGTCATGATTGACATAAATGCCCCCAGCAGCAAACCGGATAATGATCAACAATACGAGTATGCAAAATTTATGCTGAAGCTTGTTCAGGAATACTCGGCGCCATTTTATTGGGATGCCGGAGAGCGATCCGGGGAACAAGCCAAGTCGCTCACCAAAATAATCCAGCGCCTCAGGGGCCTTATCAATAAGAAGAAGAACAAGAAGGAAGGCAGAAAACCGGAAGGCGCGCCCAACTCAGATGAAACTGATCAATTCAGCCCGGACATGATCACACACGAGATGATATTCTCGGAGCTCATGAGAGTCGGCAGGCAACAACTAAAGGACATCAATATGCACCCTGACGCATACACCCCTCAGTTCGTCACAAACTGCCAAAACATTGAAGGACAGCTCAACGCGCTCCATGCAGAGTACCAGGATTTAGACAAGCAGAAACCGGCTCGAGAGGCTCCAAGGGACCAGCAGGTCACAAGGGACCGCCAGGGCCCACCACCCACCCCCAAAGGAACGGAAAGAAGCATGAGGGAATTCAATGCCGACGTCCAGGACGGACATGAATGGTTGGTTGGTGCAGTAAATTCAAATAACCCAGCCCCACCCCACTTCCGCTCATACAGGCAGGTCGCTAAATACATAGTCCATGTGAATTTGGGATTACCAGCACCAGCACCGGAAATTGGAGACGATCAAGCGCAAGAAGGAGATACGCCCCCAGAGCAAGTAGGTACTTCAACTGGCCCAGCCCCAGCCCCAATTCATCGTCAACCTCGAAGGAGGCGGAATTCAAGCCGCACAGTTTACCGCACTCGCCATGACCCGCAGCAATAAAGTTCATTCAAAATTAATTCACTCCCCCTGCATTCCAAAAGTCAAACAACATTAAACTAATACGGACTAACTTACTCACGATCAGATCAGTATCATAATCGGATCATCACCTCAAAATCTAATAGTGCAGTAGTCAACAAAATTACATTCTCACGAAATCATCCATCGAGTCAAGCCATTAGTAGATCAACGTTGGGATCAAAAAAGTTTAAATCAAAGTCCAGTCCAACGCCCCAAAAAATCTAAAAATAAGAATGAACTCCATTAAACTTCGGCAGCGGTCAGCAACCATACTCGAACATTGAACTTAGATGACTCAACAACAGCGAGAGTACAACACTCCAATCAGCGGCCCATCCCAACTCGGCACCACCGCCTCCTTCATTCAACGAAGTATCACATTAATCGGGATGGCTCCCCCACACAACTCCAAAATCATGATGACAACTAAAACACTCTAAAAGCAATCCGGATCATAGCCTCAATAAGAAATGACGATGACAGCAAAAAATTGGTTAATAAATGCCACAACAGCCACAATCGAAGGATTAACGCCTCCCCTTCCGTTCAGAGACCCACAGTGATGACTTTGACACATGTCATTCGTCCCTAATGGAATTAGCCAGAACATGAAATCAAAATGAGGACATATGTCAAGCAGGAGTGCCGAAGTCAATTGAATTAACAACTACAAATAAGATGATGACAATCACAAAACTAAAAATGCCACGACCCCAATGATGACGACGAACAGGCGGTAATTCACTTCAAAGATCTTGTCGCTCACCGTCTAATTAATTAAATATGAAGTCAAGTAGACCACAACAATATGTTCCCAATGCGAAACACATTCACCGGTTTTAAGATATACAACAATGGATGCTGATATATATACAAGATAATTAGTTCTTTCCGCTATAAATAAGCAATTACTTTTTAAGTCTAAAATCAATCAAAATTTAAACCAAGTCAAGACATTCATGGGATAGTCCAGTCCAAGCGTAATAATCAACAACAGTCGATGGGCCCACATTAAGACAAAGCTGACTATTACACTTCAAAAACATTATCATGTCATGATTGTCACACACCAACAGACTTTCTATGCAAACTTGAATGAACTGCTCGAGCAACAATCTCATTCATTTTTGCCATCATGCTAGCATGCAAATTCGGGGAATAAAATAACTTACTCATCAGAATTCGACTCGACAAACGGAAGCCAAGCGCACCTCTGGATCAGGAACGAAAACAAGTCAAGTCGGATCAGAACAAAGCTCAATTTCCGCTAACATGCCGCTATTGTCGAATAAAGTAACGAACGCCACCTAGACACGATGAGAATCCAAGTCATAAGCCTGCAGCAAGCAATGAAATCAAATCGGAACGGAAATAAATATGAACATGAATCAGGATCAGAACGAGAGTGCACAGCATCATAAGCCATGGCAAACAAACTACCTAATTTAAGTCAGATATGGGACCAGAAGCGGATTTGAGGACGATGATAGTATGGGATACAATATGCTTACATTTAAATGATGGAAGTTCCCCTAGATTTTATGTCTAGTCAGCGCTACCACAACTCACTTCTGCCTATGCGACCATATCATCCAAGTAAAAGTAAAAGTAAAAGTAACGAGAAAGAGTAACAACAATCCCCCTCCCTCCCCATTTACTCTCATTATTCAAAACGCCAGTTCATATGAAGATTATCGATACCAAAGCTAACAGTACAAATAAGCCCATGCAACAACGAGATCAGCTCCAACAGCAAAGCTATGCGTAACCGAATGAAATATGACGCATGCGTAACGCACCAGGAACATTGACCATAGGTAGATACCTACACAAGAAATATTCACAATTAGAACATTTAAGTACTTGACTTCAACCGCAACGTCACTCCTCAACCACCATGATGATGCAAATAATGCAACTCCTGAAGAAAATGGAACAAGTAGCAAGATCGGATCACAACAAGCCAAACCAAACCAGCTCAACTCACAATCAGTCTTGCAGCAGCATCAATGTAATCACATGCACTTCAACCCAGCAGCAGCAGACAGACTTTAAATGGATTTTAGCCCATCTTCCCCCTCACTCGCGATGATGACATGACACGAACGAAACGGAATGAAAACTGGAAAGGAAGGAAAACATGCATACCTATGTGCATCCCCCCCTCCTTCCCCATTCTTCACCTTCCTCCTCAACGATGACGATGGGATCTTCACTTCAATTAAATGATGATGACAACATGACTACGTACAATAATAATGATGACGCACACACAAGCCATGGCACACACAGATAAGCCCATGCAAATAATAATAATGATGATGATCACTATTCTTCTTCCATGCCCCTTCTTCAATGAATACTACCGCCATGATATGATATTCACCACGGACAACATTGAGATGGATACGAAAAGCAAATTTTATGGTGGATACCGAGATGAAAACTTTCTCCTCACCATTCACTGCTCAACTTTCTCTCAATTAATCATGCCGATGATGATCATAACAATGATAAGGATGCAGACAATTCAGTGTGAAGCCATGTATGCCCGCTGACAACACGAAAACATAAATAGAAGGTGCGAGATGAGCATCTACCAGTGGGACGAGACCGAGTCGGCTTATCTCACATTCTAAGGCTGTGAGAGAATTTATTACGAACGAACAGTGAAAAGAACCACAAGCAGGAACGAGCGTAAACGTGTGTAAACGTTTGTGTGACAACAGGACGGACGTGACTCAGATGGATCTATGTCCCTGACTAAAGGTCCAAGATGAAAATATGGAGAACCCCTCCAATTCCGGACCCTTTTCTAATGTCTAAAGGGCACAAGGCCCCAACGCTTCTCTTCCATGCTACTGGCAACGTCATATCTCTACTTCACCTATGAAGATAAACTATGGCCATGTACGCTCACTGATAGGACAATAAAACACAAAGGAAATATGTCGCAGAGCTTATCAATGTTTACGAGGAACCACTGCTTTCAATAGGGCGGAAACCAGTAAACCCCATGTATTAGTGTACTGCTCGTGTACAGAGAACGACGAAAATATGGAGAACTCCTCCCAATTCGGACTCATCAGTCCACCTGAAATTCTTCTGACGGCAAGGGTGACTAACTAAAGGCCCAAGATGAACGTATGGAGAACTCCTTCCATTTTGGATCCTTCAAAATTTGCCATTTATTGCAATTGGGATGTAGTCAGGAGGCGTTTATTTTGGGGCAACTCGAACTTGGCAGTGAGAGACACTTAACCTGCCATGGGAGCAGAAGAACTCGAAACCCACGACCTCCACCAGTGAGCATACAATCATTTACGGTCTGCCGTAAATTTGCTTCAGAACCGGCCTGTGGAGCTAGCGGAATCGCCGCCGACGGATCACGGTGGTGACGATGAATGTTTCCGGCATCGTCATGAAATATCGGAAGTTTGCTCCTTCCGGCCAAAGGCACGAATGATGTAAGTCAGAGTTCCGGTTTTCGTTTTCACACACCGATTTTGGCACTCTTTCCGACCAAATGACATGATGATAACGGGATACACAACCCTCCTTCACTTTCATGGCACCTATGCCATGCCGATCTCTCTTTCTGCCACAACATTATTACCCTGACCTCAGCCAACATTGAGATTGAGATGATACGTTAAATAAAAAGCTGCCTTCGGGAATGAACTTTTCTTCCCTCCAGCTCAGATATCTCTCCAAATGATTGGAAATCAGTACTAATGATAATGGAACCATTCAGCTTGTAGCAAGGTATGCTCGCTGATAAGAAAAAGCAAACAGGAAAAGGCCGAAGACGAAGTTAACGACTTACCCCTAATTCAAGAAAATGGACGCCGCGTCACGGGTGGACACTCGCTTTGTCGTGATATAAAGAGGTACTTCACCTGTCGGGGTGACAGAACAAGAGCAATATACTTGCGTATAATTAGCGTATAATATGTTTTGTATCGATACTCTATCTAAGTAATGCTATACTAACTGGATCCTATGCTCATCAAGGGCGATGGTTCTACTGGTGAATGAATTCAAATTGTAACTTTGAATTCGAACTTTGCACCTCCTATCGAGCATATTCAGACTCATGGGTGAGTCCCTGTGCATCCCTGCACAGCACAACCACTTCAAACGTCATGAAATGATCATCATCACCTTTCCCCCGGAGAAAGCAAAAGGAAGGGCTAGGACTACCCTCCCCCCTTCCTTCTCCGCCACCTTCGCCACAGTTATGAAGAAGCTCATCGTCAGTTTCAATACCATGTCATCATCATCACCTTTCGTCAGTCATCATCATCACCTTTCGTCAGTCGTCATCATCACAATAACCATCGAATTGGAGGCATTATTAAAAATTGGAATTGGACACCTGGAAGGAACTCAAGCAGCTTTTCCCCCAGCAATTCCCTTCCCAAGAGAAAGCGGAACCAGCTCCAAAGAAAAATAAGCCACCACCACCATTATGATCATCAATCTACATCATCATCATCGAAATGCAGCGTATACATACCTACTTAAATAATAATATCGTCATCGCCATCATCATAATCATGCCATGATAAGCAGAGGAAAATAGCCTAAAAAGTTTAAAAAATCAAAATACAAAATCGCTATCTCTTTTTATCATCAATTGTCATCATCAATCATCAATCATCAATCGTCATCATCAATCAGCGACAACGACCAACTCATTCAATTTAGATCTTGATCATCATCCTCACCGGGATAAAATGGGAGTAAAATATCTCAAAATTATCGCTATCATCGACATCGTCATCATTTCAAATCTAATTAAGATAAGGGGAGCAACAAAAACAACATTACGATTAGGACGACATTTTCGCAGCAGTACTATAGATATCGCCAAGGAACGAGATTAAGGAGTAAATAATAATGTGAATCATCATCATCGAGTCATTACAGAACATGAGCCATGCCACACAAATCAACCCTTTCAGTTACAATAATAAGAGCGTCATCGTCATCATGATAATGATAAATATCAAAGTAGCTCGAAGAAGGGATTAAAATTAAAATAAAAAAGGAAAGGGTTATCCCCAACCCACCATCGGACATCATCCATGCACAGCTTTACTCGTCATTGTTATGATCAGGATCAGAAAATCAGTACAAAGAGGATCCTTCACACCAGTAAAGTATGATGGGATAAATACTTCCAGATTTTTGCCACCACCCAATCCCCGCAATCCCAATTATGATAAGGGGAATAAGACAAAACATTATGACAAGCTTAATGAAAAAGCCACAACAGCGCTACACATTACAGCAAACAAAAATTAGGGAGAGCACATAAAAAATTATGTCATCATCAACATCGCCATCAAGTGATCATGAAATTCGATATGAACCATATCACACAAGTACAGCCAAAACAAATCCAAGCAGCTAACCATTTCCCTTGTCCAGACTTAAGTATCTACAGCCCAGCATGATTACGCAACAGTAAAAAGCAACAAAGTTCCCCTTTTCTCTCTGTCCAAACATACAATCAGGATGAATAGGGTTGAGCACCAAAATTCACTACCAATACTCTCATTTAATATGGAGCTAAAGGAGAAAACCTCACATTTTCGAGATCGGGTCTATGAGACAGACAAACGACCTTCACGTCTTAACTAAAGGCAGAGGCACATCAGCTTCACAAGCACCGTTTTCCCCACCTTTAGACCAAGCCATCGTCATATGAAAGCCATGAGAAGAGAATGAACACCCATGCATTTAATCAGCAGACGTATGAAAAATGGACCAGCTTGAGATATAAAAATGCAACTTTGCACTGACTCCAATCATGTTATGTCTAAATGAAAGGCGACACTTTTGGATAAACCATTAAAAAATTAGAAGAAAAGGGATTACTGCTCAGCGATAAAAATAATGGGGAAAGATTACAGCTCCCACACCTATATCATGGAAGGGGAACAATTTAACAGAAGATGCCAAAATACAATATGCCTGGAATATGACAAGTATTTACAAGTCATAATTTCTTCCCCAGCCCCACATGCAACGCTTACCATAAAGCCAAATTACAGATTTATGTTCACTACTCCAAGGAAAAGTAGTTACATCCGAGCCAAGACGAAGTTCACTTCCCAGCTCATTCACCCTCTTTT
This sequence comes from Pseudosinella alba, assembly GCA_034700485.1. Taxonomy (NCBI): domain Eukaryota; kingdom Metazoa; phylum Arthropoda; class Collembola; order Entomobryomorpha; family Entomobryidae; genus Pseudosinella; species Pseudosinella alba. Next base: position 4,423 of record JAQIXQ010001665.1, on the reverse strand, counting down.
TCTTCCGGAAAGAACAAAAGTGAAAAAGTGAATTGTGAACAACAAATTGACAATTAACGAGAGTAACCAACTGTGCCCGTTCTGTTTGAAATCAAAACTCCACTCGCCTCACCTTAAAAATGTCTTCCCCCCAGAGAGGAGGAAAATCCCCAAGCCAATCTGAATCATCGCTTGAGGAAAATGAGGAGGAGAATCAAGCTCCAAGCAGAGCCCCACCAACGGAGGCAGTAGCGTCTACATCGACCTTCACGGGCCCCACAGTGGCGCCCACATGGGCTTTCACAAGCCCCACAGTGACGTCCACCCCTGGTCCCTCAACGGCTCCCCAGCCCCAGCCTTCAGTGGCATCATCATCATCATTGGCCGACATAGAAGCCCTATTGAGGAATATGGCAAGTCAGACAATAGAAAATGAAAGCATGTCACACCCACCAACGACAGCTACGCAGGGCTACTCTGTGCCTTGCTTGAAGGAGGTGTCGGAATTACATGCACAACAATTGGACGTCATGAAGGAAATGACCAAGACAACACAACATATAATGTTGGTGCAGCTAAAGCAAATGCAATTGTTGGTGGTGCAACAAGCAAGGGGAACTGTACTGAACAACCTGAACAAACCCACTACTTCCACAGGGGCTTCTGACAATACAATATCTGCCCCTATCGTGCAGGAAAATAATGCCACCACATCATTTCGGCCACTGCCCAGACATCCACCGACCCAAGTCGAACAGGAGGAGATTTCGCCTTCCCCAACAATCACCCAGAGGGAACAAGCCTTCATTCTGGCCACCGCAGCGGCAGCAGAGGAAGCCGATCCAATTTCCAGGGGATCGGATATGGGTACCGACCACACCGGCCAGGAAGCCAATGCAACTTCGGAGACCTCTGCACCCGCAAGCTCCGCTTTTGTGTCAGTGCCCCCCAGGGTAGACACAATGAGCCCTGCAGTGAAAGGAAAACGTTGCTGGACCAAGGGGAGAAAAAGGGGCCCCCAAAAGACAGCACAGACCAAGCCACCAGCAGCTAATGATAATGCAGTGACGTCATGCAACTTGCCCCCCCTCCCGTCTGAGTCACTAAAAGCTCAAACATGTAAATATTGTAAAATACTCATGCAACTCTTTCTTCCTTTACCACACTACGACCAATCCGGATGAGCCCTGCACCATCCCACAGCGGAAAGGAACCTGTAAATATGATATGATGACCCCAAAGATGATAAGAAAGGAAGGAAGGAAGGAAGGAAGCGATCCCCATATATTCATCCACCATCCCATTCCATGCTCCATAATCCACTCATTCATCCTGCTCATCTCGGGTTGGAGATTTGATCGCCCTTGATGCTGATAGGATGACCATCTACTTTCTCTTCAGTTCAGGCAAGTGAAAACTAGCCCATTATAATATTCCCACTTTAACGGAGAGAAAAACAAAACAGAGTGCTGATCACTTGTCAATTTTTTTTGTACGGAGCCCCAATGGAATGGATCATCAGGATGGACTCTCCCTGTTACACAGTTGCAGCAGCCCTTCTCCTCCATTCAACCCATCACTTATCATCGGACATCCAACATCATCGGCCAAAGGATAGATAAGTTTTACATATAAATTATAATTAATGAATGATAAGTTAAGTAAGTACAACTACAATAATTTAGAAAGGGTTGAGGTAATAAGTGACACGTTGCTGTAAGTATGACATGAACACGACGAAAAAAGATGGACACAAATTGCGCAATTTTACATTTTTACAAAATCAACATGAGTTAGTTTATTATTTCAATACCAATCGGGATAGTTAACAACACATCAGGCTCAATTAGATCATTTCCCCCCAGTAATGCAGTCCTGCACTTTTGCCTTTCTAATTCCCTTCTCCTTTTACATCTTCTCTCATGCCTGGGCAAATGCAGTCGTGACTGGAAGACTTTTCTGCAAACGTGACATTTAGTAGTTTTTCTTTGCCTAATACAACACTTCCCCCTTCTCAAATGCAGCACAAGATGGTCGGCCCTTCCATAATTCACATAGGTACACTTTGGAATGGGGCAGGCATTCCGTCGATACCAGACGACATGCTCCCGTCCAAAATGATATATCTTTTTCCTCCATGTCTTGCAGTCCTTGTCACAGACCCCACAAGTCTTGGCATCCCCCTTAGTTTCAAACAGGCGAACCAACCTTTGTTCTCGCTCCCTTTTCCGCTGCAATCTGCAAGAATAAAAAGCCCGATTAGTTCATTCATTTTTGTTAATTATTTTCCGCCGATTTTAAAATTCTTAACGGAAGGGCCAAATCCCAATTACGAAATTTTAAAAAATCAATTAAAATGATAAAAGTAGACACCCTAATTCAAATTACAGTTTGGAGGATCGACAATGAGCCATTTTAACTATTTCCATTAAACACATACCTAAGCTCCAGTTGTTCCTCAGCCAACTTTCTCTTTTCCCTCCTGTCTCGGTCCGCCTGTATACGGGCTTCCCTTGCTTCTTCACGGTCCTCCAGATCCATCTCTCTGTCCATTTCCATTTGAATCTCATCTTCCGATTTCCCCGCAAGCTCGGGTAGATAATTAGCAAAATTGTTTCGCCGCTTTTCTTCCATTACCCTGAACCACGCCCGCCCCTCTCTCGATCGAGTGAAGGTAAGAAAGTGCACCAGCCCCTTCAGTAACTTTTTCTCTCGATATTCTTTACACCTGGTGCGACAGATTGTGCACTTCCTTCTGTCCGCCCTTAAAAGATTCGGAAAACAACTCAGACAGACCAAGTGGTTTTGCAATTTGCAACTGTCGGCCACCATCATCGTATCCCTCTTCTCCTGCAGACACCCACAGATCACACAGCGATATTTGTCCCACCTATATAATTAAATGATAAATCAAATTGCACAATATTAGATATCAGATAGTCATTCATCTCCCCACCGTTTATCCCAACCCTGTCATGTTCATTCGTATCTACTCATATAATACGCGTGTGTGTGTAATTCTGTCCACTTACAAATCTTCTGCCCACTGCATCGATGTTCGCCTATCTTTGCTCCAGTAGAACGCCTCCATAGTTCCCCCTGGCAATCCCGACGGATCCATCTGTCGAATGTCAAAATAAAAAATAAATGCATAATTAGTAATCAACTCTGACTCGAAAAGTTACATTGTTAAATCACGGGCTTCCCCCTAGTATTTTCACATTTTTTCTCGTCCGTTCCATGCATACAGTGTCACCAGTCGGTAATAATAATAGGAATACTAATAATAATAATAGAAATGTCGCGTCATAGTCATACTTCACGGTAGCGATAAGAACGTAAAAAGAATGTCACGTCGTAAGTACACTTTAAGATGATAATTATGTTTAGTGCTAATTTTAGTATATTATAATATATGAATACATACAACATGGTCATAATGACATGACATGGTCATGCTTACCGTGCTAATTGTGCTGCCCAGCTCATATGATGCGAGTCGTTCCCTCCGTTTCCTTCTTCGCTCCTGCTTTAACGCCAATTTCATTTCCTTCCGCCCAATTGTCGGTTGGTAGAGCTTTTTTATAGACCGAGTAATATACTTAAGAAACTTCCCATGAGCCTTCCGCTTTTCCCCCCATGAGATTCCCGTAAGAATAGATTGATACACCATTTTTCACAAATTTTTCCAGTGCAAACTCACAAAATAAGTAATAATTATTAGCTCCCGTCGAAAACCCAACTGTTGAATGTTTCTCCCATTCCATTCCATTCCATTCCATTTCTGCCTTTTTCCATGAGTTCGCATTTTCCCATTCGATCCAGTTTCATCCGCTTTTTCCCCACCCCACTCTCTTCGTGTGACATGAGCTGGGACAATCAGAGTTTTGTTTTAAGATATTAGGTTACTTTGTAAGATGTATGTAGATACTTACAGTTTTGTTTAAAAGATGCTGGACTAGCATTGAAACATTAGATTAGGTATGTACTTTTATGCCACAGTGCCTATGTAACCTTTTTAGCTTTTTAGAAAAAATATATGAAACATTTTTTTTGGGTGACATGTATATAGATGAATGTATGATATGATTATGTCTGAGATATGCTCCGTCGGCCCTTCTTCGTAATAAAATACTCTACATGGGCTTTGTTTGTTGTGGATCAGCATCACATTCTTCGTCGATATAAGTTATATAGGTATAACGATACTGATACTGATAAGTACATAACAATGATAATGATAATGCTATTACTAATGTCCAAGATAATGTGATCACGACTATGTATGTATGCCATATTATTTAATTTTATTGTCGTTTATTCCGTTCCACAAATTACACAATTTTGTTTTCTTTTTGTTTTCAAAATCTGTAAATCCTTTTGTACAAGTCTCACTTCCTGACTCCGGGCTACTTTTGGGGAGGAGGCAGTGAGCAACCGTGGG
>JAQIXQ010001664.1:0-13438 GCA_034700485.1 Pseudosinella alba | reverse complement strand
GGAGCCCCAGACCAGTAAGTTCCAGTCGTACCTGGACTACCTGAATAACCTCACGACTGCAAGGCTTGATCAGTGTATTCCAGATTGTGATGTGCCAGACATCAATAGCACTGCGGATCTGGAGGACATTAAGTCCCAACCCGGCTGGGTAGGTAAACGGAACAGGGCAGAGGCAGAGGCACGGAAGACCGTCGTTCAGTTAGATACTGTAAAGCGGGCTCGACTACGGACTATGACCACTACATTCTGGGTATTCTACTACAAAACAAGCATCCCCAGCGTTTGTCTATTAATTATTGTAATAATTTAATTATTCTTTATTCTGCCCCGATTGTCATCGTTCAGATAACAAGGAAGTACCACGGGCTTCTCTGCATTTTCTGTTCCATGTTCCTTATGCCAATATCTCACTTTTTGATGCGCTACTTCAAGGAGACCTTCATGAATCATAGGAGCATGGGCTGTCCTCCATGGTACTGGGTAAGAAACGTTTTGTGGAATTCTTCGTTTATGTTTCGTTTATTTATTAATTACATAATGCATTTAACATAATTTGGTATTTCTATCCCGTTCAAAGGTTCACTTTGGCGTTGGCTACGCCGTCCCAGTCCTCATGAGGTCTTCGTATACTGCAATGAGAGAAAACATTAGTACGTTCGGAAGGTCGGAGACCTTCCACGGAAAATTCCATCGCGTCTGTGGGCGCTTCTTCATTTACATCTATTTAATCATGGTCTGCATTGGAGGGCTTCGCCCTACCAATCCTTACTCACGGTTAATTTGCATGGCCATGCATGCAGTCACCGGCTTCCTTCTGTACCTTATGGCTAGTAAGATAGATCAATGACTTGTTAATTAATGTTATAGCTCCGCCATTGAATTTATCAAGGATCGCGTCATATATATTCCCACCCTTTTCTCCATTTCATTCTAGTTGGGCTGATCATCAACTCCTCCTACATCCCTGCGTCTCCCTCCCTTCATGAATGCGATAAGGAGACGGGGCTCCCAACAGGAATCTCAGCTATTTCTTGGATGGCTGTGGCTTGGCTCATCACGGATTTCATCTGCCATGCCATACTAACTGTACTAAACAAATTAAAATTTTTAGCCTAATCTAATTAACCACCTAACGAACTAAACTTATCACTATAATAAGTTTTTTTTCCCTATCTGTGTTTCAGATTCGCCAGGTGAGAATTGACAAGCGACTGAAACTTAAGCGACCCGGACGGGGCCTACCATTCATCCCTATCCTACCTGCCCTTTCGAGGACTGATTTCGTGGTAGAAATATTTCTATTATTTCCCCCAAATTTCTATTTCCCGTAATAAGTGAAGGCCTCCCAATTTGCAAGCTATTTGTGTATTAATGTCCTCAGGGCGCCGGCTTCCGGAAGATCGTGTTGCTTATCTATGCATCCCTGGCATTCATCATGACCTTCGTCACAATACTCATCCTGTATGAGAGGGTGGATCCCGGAAACTGCTCCCTGGGCCAATTAAGCTGTAACTTATCAGAGTTTAATCCGGAGAAGGGGATGTCCCCCTTCGGCTGCTCCCCTATAGCTGTACACTTCTTCCACAAGATTTTCCATTTGTATGAGATCAAGGGGGGTAGTATAGTTCATACTCATGAAGACCATTAGTAATAATTAGAATATTATTTTTGTTTGTCTTTCTATTGGATAGTTGTTAAAGCTTATCTTGTCAGTTAAGGCCAAGTTGTCTTTAATTATATTAGTGTTAAATATTAAATACAATTAAGTAAGAATGCCTTTTCTTATTATTATTATAATGTACATATTGGAAAGGCTTCCAAGAAATGAATCATACCAAAAGACGTTGTGCAATGCTAATGTAGACACAGGAGTTGAGCTGGTTATTATATTGTAAATGATTGCAGGAAAATATGAGGAATTATTGCACTTTGTTGCGCAAATATTTATTACTGACCCCACCCACCAATTAGGGATAGAGATATAAAATAATTTAATAATTGATTGATAGACTTTCATACAAAGACTGATGGATCGTGCCATGCATGATGGTCATGCATGGTTTGCAAAGAATTCCAAGCAACTTTAATTATAAATGACGTGTCTCAATTTACCCTCAGAATATAATGGCATTAATCAATTACCCCTAGCTCATTTCCGTCAAATGTGACCAGTCAGTGTGTAATAAAATATAATGGGTAAAGCTTAGTTTTTGTTTGGCTATTGGGCTCGATATATTGGACATTTAGTTTTATTAAAACATTTCAAAATCACATAATTAAATATTCATATGATAATTACTAGTTAGGAACAGTAACATGATACAAACAGTTTTATATCTATATATCAAATATACGCCAAATTAGGTATTACCACTAATAGTTTTAGCCATTCACCTATACTACACCTATGCTATATACCTATAGACAAAGTAATAGCTAATTACTACTTTGCGTTAATCTAAGGCATTGCATTAACCTCAATTACAAGGCCTAAAATATCGGCTCGGAGTAGTTAATTTTGTACTTCTGGATAACCTTGGCATAATATTTTAAAGCTATGCCGGAGCAGCCGAACGGGGAAGAGGACTGGCCGGGTACAGTTTGACTGAGGTTGCAGCTTAACTCCCCCAAAGTGCAGTGTCCCGGACCCTCTTTAGCAAGAAGTAGCCCAATTGTTACGGTGGTCATGATGAATGCCAAGCTCACGTACCCAATGAACAGCGCTTTTCGGAATTTGGAGCCCTACAAGCACATGAACAGAACTCCATGTAAAACCCAACAATGTGGTAAAGTATTTAGTAAGGATGCGGATGGAATAATTTTCTTTACCACAAAATCAGTTCCCCCAGTTGGAGGCAAAATCGGTACAAACGGCAACCCAAATCCTGCTCTACGAACTTTGTAATGCTTATCGGCAGCAACTTGAATGACCTATTAGGAACATTATGTCTTAATAGGAGAATTACTAAATAATTAACAGTATCATAATCATAAAATAAGCAAGCAATCCAGTAGTTCATTCCTACCGTAAGCAGCGCATGAAAAGCCAAATCCATGATAAGCCATACCAAGCTCATCCTAGAGGTAATGGAGAATCCAGTGGGGAGATGGGACTCTGGATCGCAAGCATGCAGTGTCGGGGAGGCCGGGATGTATGAAGAAGTGATTATCAAAATGACTAGCAAATAGAAATCATAATTGGATTATTAGTGATAAGATCATAAAAGCGAGGCCAATTAACAAAACAAATAGTCAAGTCAAATATCAGCAATACAACTTACTCCCCAGAAAATACAGTACGAATCCTGTCACAGAATGAAAGGCCATGCACACTATCCGAGCTCGAAGCTTAAAGGGCCGAAGCCCACCCAGGCAAATCATGATGAAGAACACCGAAAGAAAGAAGTAGCCAGCAACCCTGTGAAAGACCCCGGATGAAGACAGGGAGGTTCCAAAACTATTTACATTCTGATTCATTGCATCATAGGAAGACTTGAAGAAGGTCGGGACGAGGAAGCACATCAACATGTGAGCCTATATGAATTAAAATAAAAATGATTTATAATGAATGGATGAAGTACTTTGGCATACATTTGATAAAATCAAATTAGATAAAGAGAATTCAATTAAAAATCGTTCAGTACAGTATATGATGCGACAAGAAAGGAATTTGTGTTGAAATCCTTACCCAAAACCAAGGGGCACAGCCAAGGCTAAATTGATTCATAAAGGTTTCTTTGTAGTACCGTGTCAAAAAATTGGACACGGGCATGATGAACATCACGATGAGGATGCAAAGATTCCCGTGGTACTTTCTCGTTTGCTAGAAATTAAGATCGAACATGGTTAATTAACAATGGCAATGAAAAATATTACCGCAGTTTGTAAAGTGTCAGGGCAAGGCATTAACATCTCGAGCATAGGACTGTATTAACTCACCCAATAAGTAGTGGCCTTAACATGGTCCCGGGACTTCTTCAACGTATCAAAATAAACAGGGATCCTTCTATCCGGAACATGTCCGTGCGTATTTGTCTTGGGGAAGCCCTGTATTTCCTTCAGGACATTAGGATCTGAGATGTTAGGCACCTGACATGTCTGATTACATTGGAACATCCTTGCCTTGAGGGTATTGTTCAAATACTCAGTGTACGATTCATTAAAGGGGCTGTAGTCCAAGCCCAAATCCGAAAACTCCCGTGACTCCATGTCCATGTTGCATCCATGAACATGCTCATGAGATGTATTTTTAGTAACCTGCCCAGCACAACGGCCGCCAAAGGAAAGGATGTCTTTCTGGGAGGTATACAAACAGTAGAAATGGATTTAATATATACATAATACATAACCGTGATGTGATTACTTATATTCACTACTTTAAATAAACTCTATATCGACTCAATTTAAAACTTCCGTACCACTAGACCAGTGAGTTTTACCCCGCAGCTTTTATACTCAACATCGTATTGATTCCCATAAGCATTATTAGTAACGGGCACCATGTTGTTCGGGCATACGTAGTCGTCTCCGAATATTAGCCTGCTGGAGCGTTGAAACCATGAGTTCTTGGCGTCCGCAGATAGAGTTCCGGTATCGTAGTCAATGGCGGGGGTGGAGCAGTCCAGTTCAGCTTCAGGCAATGCGATATCCGCTGCTCCAAACCACTTGGGATGCAACCAGTACTCGGTGATTTGTCTATTCATTTGGCATCTATCATGATTCCTCCCATTTCCAACAGTGCAATAATACCCATCCCATTCCTTTCTGCGATCTGCATCTTTGCCCCGCCAAAGGTTTACACTGGAATGGCATCAAAAATTAGAAAATACTTCCGGTTCGTATAAGTCAGCAGATTTTTCATTATGGAGGAGCAATAATAAGATACACATATCATTATCATTATAGTACTTACTCCAATCTAAAGCGCCAGTGTCGATTGCACCAATACTCGTTCAGCCGCCAAGTGAAATGAATCCCATAAGAAGAGTTTAGATTTCTCCAGGGAATGGTGCCACTCTTCCGTAGATCATTCGCATTCTTTGCGTACTGACTATCACCTGCCATGAAAAGGGCCTGTGAAGTCTAAAGTTATCGGAAATGGAATAAAATTAGAAACAATTTAAGGAGATATGCAATGCGATACAGTAATACATTCATAAATATGTTGTATCTACCTTGGCCTCCCTCAACCCGGTGGCGGAACACGGGAGGAACTGGTACTGGGTGGGGCTAAGCAGATTCTCATTGGATGCCTTGCACTGCTCCTTCGGGTCACTAACGAACTCCCCAATAGCATTGAAGGCCTCGTCCCGGATCTGGACATATATAAACTCCATCCTATTCTCATCCGTGTCCCCTGTTATCTCTATCTCGAAGTGGAGCCAGCCCCTGAGGACCCTCCCATGCTGCTTCACCAGGTAGGTCCGAATCTTAAGGTGATTGGAACAAAGGTTGGTGTATATCTGCGACCAGGAGTGAGGGTTGAACTTTCCGGGCCTGTCATACTCAAAAGCTCCGTCACTACACGTTAGGTTGTTCCCTTTCCCTGATTGCCACTAGGAAAAGGGACAATGAGGTCAAGGAATGGATATATAATAGAGGTATAATTTATAAATCTATTGGTCAAATATGACTGCTCTGAGATGACTGACTTTGAGGTACGGATCCTGATAATCGACATTATAGAAGTCCAGACCCAGCATGTTGCCATGCACCACTTCGAACTGTTTCCCCCCAATGGTGAATGGGACATCTGGCTTAGACACCGCCCAATAGTCCCACTGCATTTGCCCCACCTGGACACACTGGACGGTGGCCTCCCGGGATAAGATCCCTTCAACCGGTGGAATCAACTGCAGTCCCGGGGTCCAGGAGAGGAGGAGAAGCACAACAACAACTCCTACCAGCCGATTTCCCATCACACTTACGTTTATCATCACCATCGTCCTCGTGGATGAGCCCTGACCCCGAACCCCCATTTTATTTTACATCGAACCGAATTATTATAATTAAGAAAATAATTCCTAGTTCCCACTTTTAACTGTGATTAAACGTACTCAATCAGTATCAATCCACAATGACGACACTTTCCAACTTCCCAAATCTCAATTTAAAAAAAGGATATTTTAGAAAGGAAGTGAAAATTGGAGCAAACTTATCTCGCTCTATTCATATATGCTTTGTTTCCATGTTTTTTTTTCCTCTGGGGAGAAGTTCAAAAGTCCAGGCATGTCAAAATGTCGACCCTGCAGGGCGTGCAGGGTCCTACCTCACCCTGGAGATGAGCTGCGCACGTGTGTCTAGCCAAACAGCTCATCCTCATCACTTGACACGTGGGAAGTGGAAATGGACTTTGTCAACAAACAGCCCATTTTTTTTACAAAGATTGAATGTCGCGTTCTGTCTACTGCACTCTAATCGAGGAAACCTTCGAAATCGCATATTTGGACAATCATGTGAATAATGTTTTATTTTACTTTGTTGCTTGTTTGAGGAATAATTAAGTTAATTGCCCATCACCATATCCCATGTCATGCACCATTTATTTGACTTCCTGACTTAATCTATATATCTACATAATATGGGTGTTTATCGTAATAATATTAAAGTCACCATTTTAATTGTAGCATAACTAATATGACATCCCTTCAATATGCTTTGATATTCGAATGACACATTTTGGACTCTTCGGCCAGTTTCCCGTTAGCGTCGATGGCCGACGGTTATATTATGAGTTATGAGTTTCATTGAAATTGAAGAATAAAATGTTTTCATGGATTTCTCCTATCAATTCCTAATGCCCATGCATGTCCTGGAATTAAACCAATAACAATATGTCCGGTTCCCGAACTTCCATTTCGGGATTGTACCTCCCCTTGATCAAGTACCTACGGCTTATCGGCTTCTGTCCCTTCTCAATCAAGGAGGGCAAGCATGACCCTTCGGATCCCGATTCCAACTCCAAGTCGGTCCATTATGATTTCGAATGGTGTAGCTGGCTCACCCTCCACAGCTTGATTGTGACCTTCTCCTATGGGGTCGCCAGTCTGTTAGCTGCCATCTACAACTTGCGAACCGGGTTCGGGAGTGAATTCGCCGATGTTTTGTAAGCAAGTTTGTAAACTAACTCATGAAACAATTTATGAACATTTAATTAGCGAAAGCGAAATGAATTCGAAATTGTCCAGGAGGCATCAAGGAATCCAGGAGAAGGTAACCCGGAACCTGTCCTTCGTCTCCGAGGTGGGCACTCGTCTCATCCCAGCCACATATCCCTTCCTCTCCATCTCGGGGGTCATTGGATTGGCTCTGGCTATGCCTGGAACACTTCAACTGCTCCAGAGATGGCCCCAGTTCCAACGAGAATTCTTGGAAGCGTTCCCCCATCGGAGGGATGATGACCCTTTTGAGCCCCTCAGGCGGTATCGGAACACGATCATCCTCATTTTCTCCATCACTTCTCTTCTCTCTACCACTACCGTGGCCGTGGTCATGCTAAATTGCGAATATTGGAATAGCTGCATTTTGCCAGTGGCCATTTTTGGGAGGGTGGTCCCCACCGCCCTCGCCATCTTCAGTGTAGTGATCATTGATGGAAGCCATTCCCTCCATTTCTTTACGTTTAGGACGCTAATGGAAACCTTTCGCCAGATTAGGATTGGGATCCAAGTTTGCAGGGAAAGGGAAGGTCAGAGTCAGACTGATATAGTCCATATGAAGGGGCGTAGGAGTCGGAACATGGAACGGTCGACAAACGCCCTTGTCGATAATATCATAAAATGGAAGGGAATTGTGACCTTTGCCAAAGAACAGGTTGGGATCACGAGAGGATCTTTGGCGCTCCAACATCTTCTTACGATCCTGATCCACTTTGTCTACCTCTGCCTGGGAGTCTTTTCCTTCCTCTCCTCCAAACTTAAGTTGGGGGAAGGGGACAGAGGAACTTTGCTCTTGTTATCCTCTGGCTTGCAGTTCTTCATCCTGATTGTGAAGGCCCTCAGTTGCGAAACGATTGTGGAGCAGGTTAAAGCTAAATAATAAACGAAACGAAAAAATATCTTTAACAAGCATATTTCGAAAATTAAGTATTACAATTTGTAATTACCTAACCTAATTAGGAAAAATCGATCATTGCCGAGCTGAGAAAGGTGGATGTGAAGGGACATGTCCCATCATTAATCCAGGTGGGTGAACATCAGTCATTAACATTTTTATATTTTTAATTGACATATGTCGGGGCAACTTGAGATTCGAGCAAATATCCCTACCGATATGTTTCTCCGCAGTTATATGAGCTGATTAACCTTATCAATGATGACCCCGCGGAGATGCGATTCTGGAATGTGATCACGCTGAACAAGTCGTTCTTGCTCCAGGTCAGGTTACAGTCCAGCAGGGGCAAACCAATTTATTTCAATATGGAATATTATGGAATAAAGCCAAAATCATTGGCAGATTTTCATCAAACTTTTTTTTCTTGTTCCCAGCTCATTGGACAAGTGGCAACGTATCTGATTGTGCTTATCCAGTTTGACAACATCAATAATTGTCGATAACTGATGTACTCCACCTACTCCACCTGCACCATCATCACCTTCATTATTTCATTAGCTTAATTTAATAGGAATGCTTAATCAAGTAAATTAGATTATTATTATGTAGACGTGTTCCAACTCAAACCAAGCCATGCACGATGCAAGGAGTAGTAAATATTTGAATTATTCCTGATCCATAACATAGGTATATCCATTAATATAAAATAAAATAATGGCCAATTAAAATTTAATTGGATTGACAGTTACCTATTATTATTCCGGAAAAGTTCCTCGTTTATTTCGCGTTAACCTATTTTAACTATTACATTTTGATTTATTCCATAACATTATCAAAGTAGAAAATATTATTTAGACTATTTATGCTACTCTAACTTTATTTAACTTAATGATCCGGTGCAACCTATCCGGGAGACTGGATAGAGGGATCCGTTCCAATAATTGGGGAATGAACTGGTGACAGTTGGATCCTAAGAATTTGATCTTCTGTTGAGTCGTTCCGGTCATTAAGGGTCTGAAAAGGGGCCATGCGTAATTCACTACGAGAGGGGCTAGAATGGCGATTCCCATAAAATTAACGTTTATAATTTTGTTGTTAGTTAAATCTTATTGACCATTATCATTACGAACGAGTGTTTTTGATATGCTTACAGTAAAGGACGAAGGCTTCGCTGAGACGCTCCGGATAATTGGCCTCAAAATCCTTGAAGATCTTGAAGGCGATTTGAATGACTGTTGAAATCATGTTTAATTACAATTAACTAAGTATTCGTTTCTAATAGGTATATAAGATGAGGTCAACTCAAGCTTACTTTCATAACGTCCCAAGTCCCAATAGCTTAATCCCTCCAGATCCACAATGACGGTGAATAGCTGCTCCCCTGACCTCTCAATATTCCCCATGAGCTTCTCCAGATGGATGTAAATGAGCTGACGCATTTGCTCCTCATATCCCTTCTCAAACATTTGGCGGATGAGCCAACTCCCAACGTGACCATACATGACGACCTGGTTCTTCCGGTCAACGCCGGGATACTCAATTGGGAAGGCGTCCACAGCCTCTGGGAGGGGCACCCAGGATAAGGCTTCGTCAACCTTGTTCTCCCTCCGCCACTCGAGAGACTTACGGAGCATGTCCTCTGCTTTGTCGAGGTCGTGGTTTCGAGCTGTTGTTTATAAAAAATGTCTCATCGTCATTAACCATGTCATTCTCGATATCTGACAAGAATTACTAATGTCAGTCAAGAAAGTTAAGATGGGGTTCTACCTCGGAGAAAGCGCTTGAGGGTCAGCCCATCCTGATTCAGATCCTCGACCAGTATCCGGAACTGAAGTTGGATCAAAATAAAAATGAATCAAATTCTCAGTGCCAAAACACGAATTAGAATAAACGAGCTGTTAACTTTAAGTTAATTTTTAGCTTACCTCCTTCAACAACTCCAACTCCTCCACTTCGTCAGTAATCATCGTGATTGTCCCTAAATAATTTAGTTAACTGGAGATGAAAAGTTAAAGTCAGCTAGTATTATATAACAGGGTCTTCAGTTTATTATTGGCATCATCGGGAGCAAATAGCAAGGCTACACGGTCTCCGTCAACTGAACGACTGGACCAAAATCTAGCTAATCAGTGATACGCTGGAAATGGAGGGTTATGGACCCCAATTGTTCACGAATGAAAATGGTTTGGCTGGAGAATGCCTGGTTATTCCAGTCTGAAATGACTCAAACTTTCAGGTCAACAAATTGCACCATGCAAATAATTGCAGGATATTCTAAATATAATTAGCTACCTACATTTAATAATGTTGATGAAGAAGAGCCATATTTATTTAGGCATGCTGGAAAGTTTATATGGAAAAAATGTAAGAAGGGCACCCGCTATATGTATCTCTCTCTCTCGTTGATTATCAAACCGGTTTGATCATTATCATCTCATCATCAATCAATAAATTCTAAACTAAGTTACGTAACATAGATTTGCGCATATTGCAATTTGCAACCTGTCTGACTCATGCCATGTAAACCTAGTTAAGAAGGATGACTAATTATAATTATGGTTCGACCTGATTGAAAATATCCCAGGCTTGTCGAGATTTCAATTCGAAATTATGGGCGATATTGCGATGAACCGAAACCTGATCTTGAATTAAAGTCTGTGTTAACCATCATACATATTATATTCATTTCATATCATTATGCATGGTCAGTCCATCACAAGTGAAGGTCAAGAAGTTGCTACCTTATTAGTAGTTGCTCTTCCCTTCCAGTTTTTTGCACTGAATGTTATCAAGTTTGGCCTTCACATGATCATTATCATAATTGTCAATTTGGCTGGACAAAGTTTCAATTCATTATTCTCACATAGGTATAGGTTGTAGGCAGGTAAAACATGTCTTTAAATTCTAAATCATCTAAATCATCTCAATCATTTGTAAACTTAACTTGCTTCATTATGTCATATGAAATATTTATGTGCTGTTCTGTACTTGTAAAATCCTTAGTCCTTGTCAATGTGATTGACCTATATGTAATGTCTAATCGTAAGTGTACAGTATCTATAAATGACATGATATGCGATTTAAGAGTTTCATTCTTCATGGTCATATACTCATGTCATGTTGTCATTGTGGAACGAACGCCTTCGTGGGTAGGTATCTTACTTTATAGCTTCACCTGGGGTAAAATGAGACTTTAACCTTTGACTCAATCAAATTCACATTCATCGGACGGACATGAGTCACCCACGGCCACGCCATGATAAGATTATTCGTTGTGTGGTTTGTCGGTATGCATTAAAAATTGCTTTAATTGACATTATAATCCGAACCGATAACACCTAAAAATAAAAATCCTGTTTTTTTTGCTGAAGAAACTAATCCAACTTTACATGTAAATTTATGCATTCGGCAGGTTAAAGTTGATTTAGGAGTTGGTAATGTTGTCAAATAATCTTGCAAAAATTCATGGAACAGGCTTTTAATGAAAACTCTTGACCTTGTACATGTCTTGCGGTGACGATGAGTCATCGTGATCGTGATCATCGTAAGCAAAAAGGATAATATCTGTGGAGCAGACTGATTATGAGAACCAACTTCGAAATTACAGGATAAAATGAATTTATGTAGCAGGGAGAACATGTTAATGAAGTATAAAACAATTTTTTTTTGAATTGGCTAGAAAATATAGACAAAATCCTTCTTCGTGACACAAAGTTAAAATTGTTTATATTCAATGGGGTATAATGAGACACTTAACCTAAATTAATATCATTTAACTGTATTTGAGCCGAGATAACTTGTTTGGGAGGCTGGAGGGAGGGATCCTCTCCAATAGCTGGGGCATGAACTGACGGCACTCTGATCCCAAGAACTTCACCTTCCCAAGGGTCCTCCCCGTCAACAAGGGCTTCACCAGGAGAAACAAGTAGTTCATCACAAAAGGAGCTGAAATATGTAGAAGGTCTGAACAATTAACTTTTGAATGGAGGCCAGGCCAGTTAATTGCTAATTAAATTAGGGACAAACTGAGAAAATGGCTAATGAATTGAAATTAATTTACAGTAAATGACCAACGCTTCGCTCAGCCGCTCCGGGTAATTTGCTTCAAAATCTCTGAAGATCTGGAGGACCACTTGGATGACTAGAAATTATCAAATGCAGGTTTAACTAATTTTTGGGCCAAAGTACAGTATTTAAATTTTTCCAAACTCACTATCATAACGCCCAAGGTTCCAATAGGTCAACCCTTCCAAATCCAATATTAGGGTGAAGAGCTCCCCCGTTCTCTCAATATGTTCCGTCAACCTTTCCATGTAGACGTTGATATTGGATCGGATTCGACTCTCGAGCCCCTTATCCAGCATTTCCCGAATGGGCCACAAGCCCATTGGGATGGACATGATAGCCTGGTTCTTCCGGTCAACCCCTGGATACTCCACTGGGAAGGCTTGAAGGATCTCGTGGTCCGGCTCCCAAGACAAGGCTTCATCCACCTTGTTCTGGTGACGCCATTGGATGGACTTCCGAAGCATATCTTCTGCCTTTTGGAGGTCGTGGTTTCGAGCTGATCACAAACAGGAACAGGTCATATTGGTAAAGGTGCCCAATATATTAACGATAAGACTAGATAGGAAGGTATGATAAGACACACAACCTCTGAGAAACCGATCCAGTGTAGAGTCCGTCTGGTTCAGATCCCCGACAAGCTCCCGGAACTGTAGTCAAATGACATCAATTTTAAATTAATAATTGCTAAACTGTTAAGTGAAAAATTCTTACCTCTTTTAAAACCACCAACTCTCCCAACGCCTTAACCATAATTGTTACGGGCCTAAGTTAAAGTAAAGGAGTTTGATGTTGCCTCTTCAAATCCCATCTACTACTGAACAACTTGGCAGATCGAGTAATCCAAAATGAGGAAATAACATTGACATTTGATGTTTTAGATGAGGATTGATGAGTAATCCATGAAACATTTGAAAATCCACGCTTTATAGCATTTTTAGTTAGCTTGCTGATGGGAGTTGTCAAATAGTCGACGCGTCGGCAGTCAAGGTCATCGTCATTATTCGTCATCATATGAAGAACCAAGCTGGATCTTCAAACTCGGAAGAATGCTGGATTGATAGATCGATTTATTGATCATACCTAGTCTTCGACTCATTTGACCTTATCTGACCTGGGTGATTGATATGAGGAAAAGGCTGCTAGAATATGTTTCATTTATTTATTTACGTTCTGCCCATTTCTGTTGAATTTTTTGGGGTTTGATCTTCCCTATTTTTATATTGCTTGCCATATATGAATGAACTAAAGTTAATTTGAGGTAAAGTGGATGCTGGAATATGCTGGATCATGAACTGGTTAATGAAGTAGATTACTTTAT
>JAQIXQ010001663.1:0-13459 GCA_034700485.1 Pseudosinella alba | reverse complement strand
GGGAGGCGTGTTGGGTTTGGGGACAGAGGGGATAATTTGAGTAAAATATAAATTGAAACCAGATAATCTCAGCAATTTAAAATAACAAAAATTAAGTCAATATGGTGAGCAATGGACTATTCACTTAAATTCGGTACTATGCAAGATATTCTTTATTAACGATTAGTGAAATTAGTTATGAACATTTTGAGAAAACTTTATAATTACCTTTAATCCACAACACAAGGACCAACAACCGAATAATAGACTGTCATATATGCCTTGGCATATACACAGTGTCATGAGTCATGACTCATGACTCTACTAAATAAATAGGAGTAATATTATGAATATATGCTTATTATAAGGATAACGCTGACGTTACCACGGGACTGACTAACAGGTAACAATGCATAAGCAGACAGGAGCAAACAGCAACATATTATATGGCAACAAATATTAGCGAGTAAATTTTGTTTCCCTTGAAGGGGCTTACACTAAGTTGGGCAAGAAACTTTTTTTTAACAGATTTGCTTTTTCATATCATAATTGCATAATTATTATCAGCCATGCGTATAAAATGTTGGTATGGGCATGGTACAAATATGTAGTCCCATTTTTTAAAACTATTTTACGCTTCCCACTTAATTATTTTTCTTAATCTCATTCAGCATTATGATTTTGATAGATAATGATGGTAGTAGTTAAGCTAGCAATCAAACTAACTATTTGTGAAATGCAAAAGCAAACTCCTCATCCATGTTATGCACGCATGCATTATATATGTATGTATCCATTTGGTCTCCGTCCATGCATGATAAACAACTTATATTCTCATTGTTCATGTCATACCTATGTGGATATTAGTTTATATATCGAACACGAAAGTTAAGCACTTGTAAGATTAAGATTTTCGCTCTGACAAGAAAATATCTTCAGCACGAATACTTATTACTTGTATGATAACAATAACCCGATTACAACGGACTCCATAATAATCGAGGCATATAAAAATAATTCTAAGTCATTCTCCGAATTAACAATATAATATCGATGTAATTCAATCCATTGAGCTCCATATTTGAAATGAAGTAATAATAACAAATTACATTCGCATAATTAATTCTCTAATTACTATCACTACTATTCCCCTGAACGAAAGCGAAAGATAGGTTAGGTTCATGTTCATAATAAGAACTGAAATTAATTGGATACCGTTTGGTCAGGGATGTTCCAGCTACAGAGGATTCAAGATATGGGCTTAATAAGATTCTTTTAATGCAAAAATTCGTTTGCGCAACCTTTTTTTTTTGTTTCTTCGCGAGGCAACACTGTTGTTAATTTAAGATCAACATTTAAATTAAAAATTACATTGTCTAAAGCAAAAGTGATGAAGCTCAGAATTTATTTTCAAGTATTCAAGAATATTCTTTCTAATTAAAAAAACGCATTCCTATCCAATTAAAATCATTCATCAACTAAAGTAAATATTAAGTAAGAACCTGCTATTTATTGCTTGGATAATAAGGTTCGTTAATAATTACAAATAGATCATACATAACAATAATAATTGACAACAAATCGCAACTCTATTTCTATGATCATGATAAGTATCTGGCTGGAATTTGTTACCCAGACTATTATAGTAATCCTGCAATCTGGAATTGCAATTTTCCCATTGGAAACAACGGACCATCCATCACTTATCACCAGTGTGCATGTGAGATCCTCCTACGCTTGGCTCCTCCATCCCGCATCTCTACCCGTGGCCGGCTAAGCTTATGGAAATCATTCTTCTTCAAGTAGTCCACCAGTTTCATGGAAATTCCCACTGCCTCCGCCCTGCCCAGCTTCTTAAACACGTCACATGAGCATAACTCCTCCGTGGCCATGCTGTAACAAGTTAATGGAAAATGAACATTGAATTTAACTATCCCCTCCCATTCACTCCATTTGAATACATAGTTCAACACTTATTGAATTATATTACCTTGCCATGAGGAATAGTGCGTGTTCCCGAAGTTTCTCAAACGCATTCAAATTCCTAACATAGAAATACATCTCCAGAACGACATCAGGGCTGAACCATTCCTTGTCCTGGTCCAGGAACAACTCCAGAAGGGAACCTTCCAACTCACTTAGCCCATACTTATGAGCTGTTTGGAATAGTTCGAGGGCGACATCACTTCCCATGTCGCTGATGTCCAGCTCCAAGCCATACAAGTACTGGACAAGCTTCCGAATCCCCTCCTCAGAATTCTCCCTCAACTCGACCTTCTTGGATTGGGCTTCCTTCATTCCCGTCTTGGCGGAGAGCATCGCGGAAAAGGCTAGAGTTTGAGCTGGAAAATTATAAATAGTCCTCTCTCAAATAATTACATAATAAATTATATTTGCCTAAATTTATGGACCATACCGTATTTTTTTTGCCAATTTTACTTACCGGCAAATATCAACTTGTGACACATGACCTCTGCCCCATTCCCCGCGAGGATGTTCAAGTCCTTGGAGGAGTCATCCTCAAACAACTTCCCCATCAAGGTGGCTGTGCACATTTTGATCTTCTTTGCGGGCTCCTTCCAGCCCAGTTTGATCCAATAGAGGAAATTTGTGTCGCTGGGGAAATCATGCCTAAATGGAATTTTCATGGAATGGACATCCTCATTTCCATCCCAATCCTCATCCCTTTCCAGCCTTTCCGAGTTGACCATGTCTAATATACGTAATTAAACAACATTTCACAAATTGTCACCTTCAATAATAATTTTCCAATTTTGTCGGTTATATTTTTGTTTACGGACCTTTTAGTAAAATGCGTTTCTCTAAAACAAGTAAATCTGCCGAATTGATGGAATCCTGATCCTCCTCATCATCCTCCTCCCGCTCCCGGACAATCCGGATTTCCAGGAAGGGACTCGGCAGCACCTCCACAAAATACTTGACAAGTCCCTTATGCACATCAAATCCAAGTTGGTCATAATGAGTCGTGGTGTCAAACTTGAACAGGCAATGTCTACGTGATTACCAACGGGAGGGAAATAATGCATTTAGCCAATTCATGATTAATATACCAAATTGGACAGTTTAATCCAAGTTATAAGATGAATGGGTTTAATTATAAAATAATTTAAGTACATTTTGTGCCTGTCCCGGAAATAGTTTGCTATGGCTGTGGTCCGAGGACATTCTAACCCCTCCTCAGGCTCCTTCAAGCTCACGTCCCAAGAATAGAATTGCGCGTTATCCCCAGCACCTGTCGAAGTATCAAGGGCAGAGTTCAAAACAGTTATAGACGAGTTACTTTATTATTCCTGAAAATATTTAATTTAACTTGCATTGTTTAAACTACTCCACAAAATATAAATCTTACAAAAGTTGCGTGCCCTAATCAAAACTATGGAGTGTTCCCTAGGAGACATTTCTGGAAATGTTAATGAGGAATGGAGGATGAGTAGGGGGAAAGTAGATGGGATAATTTGAGTTAAGTTTGTAAACTTTATATCATGTAGTTTTAATACAATCTCAGCAAACCAATAGTAATAAAAAAATTCTATTAACTATCCAGTAACAGCAATTCTCTGTTATCAATAATAGTTTGTCTCACTGATCATATACGTAATTTAAGCTTAGCTTGGTAAATTGAAACCTGAATATTTTTTGTGAATTTTTTAATGTACAACTTTAATCCCGAAGGACTAACTCCTAATTTCAACAGAAGAATATTGTACAGAAGTGAGGAAAGGGATAGAGAGACACTATTCCATCATCAAAACAAACAAATAAACTTGAGTAATATTATGATGATATTGGTGTTGGTGTTCTGACAATAAATATCACCGGACTGACTAGCCGGTAGCTATGCATAAGCAGGCAGAAGCAACATGTGAGAGGAAAAATGAACAAAGAAATCGATCTGCTTCCTTTGAACCTGGACTGAATGCATGTGGTGTGGCAAGCAAAACAACGCATTTATTAGAAGAGTAGATTTACTTTTGCATAGCTACTGTCATATTATATGCTCACTTTAACATCAAGTTTAAACTGTTGTCTAATTTTATTTTGTCAAATTTACGATTTTGGAAAAGATTTTTAACATCTGCTTATAATACTTAATTTTTTGCAACATTATGACGCTAGTTAAACGAGCATTAAAATAATGATTTGTGAAAGGGGAAAGGCTAGCACCATATCTAAGAATTTGCAAAAATATTATTTTTCGTTGAGAATTAAGATAGACTAGGCTACAATTTTCATTCTGAATGAAATATGGCAGCATTATAGTTTATTACATGAATAATAAAAAGTTTTGGTAGCGAAAATAATGAATCGTTCTCGTAATTACAAATCTTATCTTATCAGTAATGCATCCCAATTACTTGTTACAATTTTAACTGGAATTATATGGCTACTGACTGATAATAAATAGCAAATTAAGTTCCCATACTTAAGTTTCGTTTATAAGTTATGCATTATCATAAGACATTATCCGTCGGAATGAATGAGTTATTTGCAAAATGATTAATTATTAATTATACACTACAATAGTAGTAAAACTTAAAAAAATTGTGTGATTTTAAAGAATCACCAATCTAGACGTAAGGATTGATCTGATCATCATTAATTTAGCAAAATCGATCTTCATCACGTATTTTAGTAAGAGGAAATTAAGCAAGGCATTCATGGCTTTCCATGTACAATGTAGATTCACAGTAATAATTACAAATTATGCATGGTAAATATTGAATGATTTAACATAAAAATATACTTGCTCAACAGTAAAATCCGACTTTCGTTATATTGAACAAAAATAGTATACACATGCAATTACACTTTATTTGGATTATTATTATGTTATATCATATTAGTAATTATACTTTTATTTTACACTTAATTATTATTTAACAAAAAAAGTATACGGTAACAATTATACCACAAGGGGAAGTTCGATCTTGTCGTAAACGAGATCCCGTTGCGGCATCCTAATTCCTAAGCTAACCATTAATTGCTCTTAATTCGAAATTGATTATGACACTTTGGAATCCCATCTATCTAGACTTTTGCCTAATGAACCCTGTTGTGGAAATCGGGCTTCTTCATGTAGTCCACCAGTTTCAGCAAAACCTCTACCTGTTCAATTCGGTCTAGCTTTTCAAATACTTCACAAGCGCGTAATTCCTCCGTTGTCATGCTGTAAGGAATACAATTTAATAAACAGAATTTGGCAATTAACTCTTTGTTCCCATTCATGTCCAAATAACCATTATTTCAATAATTAGCACCAATTGTATATGTACTTAATTTAACTATTACCTAGCCATTAGAAACAATGCGTGCTCACGCAGTTTTTCAAACACATCCAGGTTCCTAACATTGAAATACATTTCCAATACGACTTCAGGAGTGAACCACTCTTTATCCTCTCCCAGGAACAACTTCAGAAGCGAACCTTCCAACTGACCTAACCCATACTTATGGGCAGTTTGGAAGAGCTCAAGGGCAACATCACAGGCCATATCGCTAATGGTCAACTCCAACCCATACAAGTACATCAAAAGATGCCGAATCCCCTCCTCCGAATTTTCCCTCATCTCCACCCTCTTGGACTTGGCTTCTTTCATTCCTGTCTTGGTGGAGAGCATGGCAGAAAATGCACGAGCTTGAGCTGGAAAAATATAAATTGGTCGCCCAATAAATAATCAATATTGCTATTCTTAGGTTGGATCATAACTATATTTTATTCACTTACCAGCAGAAAAAATGAAACTGTGGCATTTGACTTCATTCCCGTTCCCCGCAATGACGGTCAAATCCTTGGAGGACTCATCCTCAAACAAGTTTTCCATTAAGGATTTTGTGCACATTTGGACCTTTTTTGCTGGCTCTTTCCATCCAAACATAATTCTACAGCGAAGCCTTTTTTCGTCGGGAAGCTCATTTTTAAATGGGATTCGTATTTCACGAAGACCTCGGTTTGACTCCTTCTCATTTTCATTGGAGATCATATCTGTATAAATGTGAAGTTAAGAACTTCATTCATAAAACTCAGAATGACTCTCCAATTAATCGCAGGTCATTGGGTTTTGCAGTCAGATCACATTAAATAATACCTTGTATGGGAAGCCGCTTCTCCAAAATAAGTGGTTTCGAAGAATCTTCATGGACAATCCGAATTTCAAGGAATGGTTCTGGCAACATCTCCCAAAGATATTTAATGAGGCCCTTGTCCACGTCAAAGCAAAGCTGGCCATTATCAAATACCTCGCAAAACAATAACAAAGTATGGCGGTTTTCGTTTATCGCTTTTCTGCGTAAATATGAAGAAGAAAAAAACGGAAAATGATATTTAACGAATGATTTATTAATTCGAACATTATTCATCAAAATTCCCATATTGCGTATAATTTAGCAAAACTCATTATTCATTTTAAGTGACCTTATGATACTCCGATCCGGGTGGGAGAAATGTTCGCAAATGGCTTTGATTTCAGGACATACTGACCAGAACTCTAATTCCTCTAGACCAACATCAAAAGTGAAGATTTTCGAATCATCTCCGACATCTGTAAAAAAACAATGAACAATTCTCAAGCAATCAATGATTATAAATATTGGGACTTGATCTAACTTAACCACAACTTCAACTACCATTTATTACGCAAGAAGCGTCTAAGCGCTTAAGTCACCGACGTATATCAATTCCAAATATACATACGAACAAATAAATAAACCTTACCCAAGGCTACCTCCTTATTCAAGATCAATGACTTTTCTTTAGCAGCCATACCCATCACCAGTGGGACTCCCTGACCTGAACTTGCTAATTGTAAGTCCCTTCTTGGAACATGGGTTTAGGTTTTGGTTGGATTAGGTATTAGCTAACTTGAATTATCAATTGTCAATTAGTGATTATGATCAGTAATAATTGCTTTCGCTATGTCATTAGCTTAATTAAATATTAGCAGGTAATTTTAATCCAAGGTGTAACACATGAGGAGTAAATATAGACATGCAAAGATGTAAACATATCAACTCTGAATGATCCTCCTGGGTAATATGATGTCATGGGATATTAAATGAATATCATGCATGGGAGTGAATAGCCGGTAGATTATAGATATTATTATGCAACTGCACAACACAAGCAGTCAGAGATGCAACAGGTGGTTGCAAGAAAAATGAACAAAGATATCTCTGGTTCCTCTGAAAATGCCTGGTAGAATGCATTATTTATACCTTTTCATTTTCATAGCTTATGCCATATTCATTCCCCCATCCATGCTTACTTGTCTTAAACATTTATTTACACCTTTTTATTATTTCGAACACAATCAAAGCAATTTTGTCGTATCTAAATTTTATTGCAACATGATGACATTGGCCACCAATGATTTTTCCAAAATGGGAAATTATACTGCCATTTTTCAGAGATTTATTTTTCTAAAAATAAGATTAAGATGGGCCCGTTCAAAAGTTTCATTTTATGAAAAGTTGACACGAATATTCATTACTTTAATTAGAAGTCTTTTGGTAGTAACAATATATCATTCTCACAATTTCCTTGAACAAGAACCAGTAATAAATTTCAGTCATGACAATTAACTGTAATTATATACTCGTTGACTGATTAGGTTAATTATATACTCGTTGACTGATTAGGTTAACTTTCTCATAATTAATTTGCTCATAAATATCGGTCTATTATGCAATAACATGAATGCATTATTTAAAGAATGAACAAAACAGCAACATAGAAGTTTCGCTTAAAATAGTATGTAAATTTTGAATTAATATGGCTAATCTGGAAGTACGAGATTAAATTAATGATTACATTGATTACCATTACCAGTACTATTGTAAAATTGATAATTGCTCCCGTTTAAGTTATAGAAGCATTTATAACTTAATACAGGTGCAAATGCAATCTACAATAATACTAACAACAACGAATGCATGATAAGATTTCGAAAGATTTAACTTAACATTAACATGCTACAAATTAATCCTGACTGTCGTTCTATGCAAAAAATATAATAATAATATATAATAAACATACTAATAATGCGTTAACGCTAACCATTATTTTGAAAGCCGACATTTGACCTTGCCGCATCACGATTCCAGATCACTAAACTAAAGTTAAGCGCTGTCTATTATTATTTGCTCCTGGATGAGCAACATGTCACCCTCTCAATTTGAGACTTTTTGACGCTTCCTTCTTCCATCCTCCAAATGCACTTGAAGCCTTTTGAGAATGTTGTGGAGATCGAAATTCTCCGGATTGTAGGTCACCAATTTCCGCAAAACACCTACCTGCTCAGCCCTATCAAGCTTTCCAAATGTTTCACACGTGATCAACTCCTCTGTGGGCATTCTGCACAGAGATAACCGAGAAAAGGGGAAGACAATTAGTATTTTGTATTCCCATGCATGAATAAAGGATGCACATTATACTTTAATTGAATGAAGTTAAATGCACTTAATTACCCAGCCATGAGAAACAGCGAGTGAACCATTAGCTTTTCAAACATTTTCAAATTTCTCACGTAGAAATATGTCTCTAGAACAACATCAGCAGTGAACCACTCCCCATCTTCTTCCAGAAATAGCTCCAGCATGGAATCTTCCAACTGATTTAATCCGTACTGATGGGCTATTTGGAACAGCTCAAGGGCGGTATCGCTTTCCATGTCGCCGATGGCCAACTCCAATCCATACAAGTATCTAAAGGGATTGATTGTGTACAGTTTTGTATAGTAACAGATAAATATTTTTGTTTTGACGAGTAAGCAGAAAATATCGTTTTTGTTCAAACGAGTAAGTAGAAACTATCATGTTAGTTCAAAGGAATAAAGAAGAGGCAATTGTATTATGTTTGGAACATCGCATTATGAAAGGATCACCACAAAACCAAAAACAGAAACTAAAACCGCAAATGTTGCACCGAAACCATAAATTGTAAAAGAACCCCCAAATCTCGAAAAAAAATCTAACAAACTCAAAATATGCCAACAATTTGGGGTTGCAAAACTTGAGGTCTTGGGCTTGAAAAGTTTCAGCAACCCAATTCCCAAAATTAGATATATTTTTCATCTAGAAAAACATTTTTCTGCATTTAAATGATAGACAAAGGGAATTACGATATAAACGATCATTTAGTAAACGGTAGCCCAATAAGTACCGGACTAGTTCCCGAATCCCCTCCTCCGAGTGTCCTTTCAACTTAACTTTCTTCGATCTTGCTTCCCGCATTCCAGTCTTGTCAGAAACCATTGCGGAAAATGCTGGAATTTGGGCTGGAAAAATGGAAAACTTTTACCCATTAAACGGATATCCTTAGGTGCATTTCATCATAACTTTCCTTTTGCTTACCAGTAAATATGAACTTATGGCATTTTATCTCTGCCCCGTTTCCCACAACGACGATTAAATCCTTGGAGGAATCATCCTCGTACAAGTTTTGCATCAGTGACTGGGTGCACATTTTAGTCTTTCTGGATGGTTCTTTCCATCCCAGTTTAATCTCACAGAGAAAACTTGTTCCACTCGGGAAATCATTTTTGTATGGGATTCTTATATCGTGCAGACATTGTTCCTCAGAATACTGATCCTGCTCTGGATATGCCATGTCTACAAAATTGTATATGTGCAATTAAGAATTCCGTTCATAACAATCTATTAATTGCCTCTCCATTTGTCGGGCCACTGGTCAAGTCGCATCAGAAATATGAAATATTGCCATATCAAATTGTACTTTAATTTGTTGAACCTTTTAGTGGAAAGCGTTTCTCCGAAGCAAGTAAGTGTGCAGCATTCTTGGGATCCCCATCCTCGTTATTCGCTCCCCCCTGGACAACCCGAATTTGAAGGAAGGGATCCAGGAGGAGATCCCTCAAATATTTCATGATATTCATGTTCAAGCAAAAGCCAAGTTGGTCATTATCCGATACATCGCAGAACATGAACACAGTAGTACATGTCTCATCATCTTTGCTAAATGAATGAGGGAAAACGATAGACGAAATTAGCTCACTAATAATTCACCAATTCCCCTACGGTGACCGTATATTACATTCTGTAAATTATTGTAAGTACTTTATGGCACTCTGCTCATGCAAATATTTCTGCATGGCTTCCATTTTGGGACATTTGTCTAACCCGGGGTTTGCCTCCTCCAGGTTGACATCCGAAGTGAAGATTTCCGCGTCAAATCCAACGCCTGCTCAAAAATATGTGGTGGTGGAAAACTCATTCCTTCCTGACTGTTGTAATATTTCATTAATATTCTGTACAGACTAGTAAAACTTACCCAATACGAACTCCTTAATCAAGATCAGTGACTTTTCTTTAGGAGCCATGACTTTATCTAAACCCAACGGTTCGACAAATCCTTTCACGAAAGATGGGCTTGCTAATTTGTAATGCCAAGAGAATGTTTAATGTAAATTTCTTTAATATAAACTGAGAAAATAACAAAAAAATATTATCAAAACTTGACTAGAATAAAAGTTGGATTAGTGATAAATATTGATAAATGGTTAAGTTTTATATTTAACCTTATTTGTTTAAGTATGAATTCAAACAATAATGGGTATGTTATTGTTGAGCTCAAAATCAATCTTAAATCAATCCTAATAAACATAACAGAAGAATATGGGCATAACATAATATCACCTCTCTCCCAATGAATCTGATAATGAGTGATGTTATGATCACGGGATAAATGAATATCATGGGAGTGAATAGCCGGCAGCTAATAT
The DNA here is from genome assembly GCA_034700485.1 of Pseudosinella alba. Taxonomy (NCBI): domain Eukaryota; kingdom Metazoa; phylum Arthropoda; class Collembola; order Entomobryomorpha; family Entomobryidae; genus Pseudosinella; species Pseudosinella alba. The sequence goes on along the minus strand of JAQIXQ010001663.1, from coordinate 2,723 downwards.
GCAAGTGCACAACACAAGCAGCCAGGGAAGCAACATGTGACAGGAAAAATGAACAAAGTAATCTGCTTCCTCTGAACTGAAAGTGCTCGGTAAACTGTGTAATGTGGCAAAGGATGGGTAAAAATACATCAATTTGCAGATTGATATTTTTCATATCTTATTTCCGCTTGTCATATTTCTTATGCAAACTACAAATATGTTATATGGTAAGTTTAGTCCCAAATAGCTCAAAATAGTGTCATTTTGATTGTTTATAGTTTGGGATTTTCACAAACAATTTTGACGACACCCAGTTACAATTACAAATTTTGTGAGATATAAGAGGATGTAAAGCTGCATGAGTACATATAGGTTACTTATTATTTATTCTTGCATTCATTCTTATTTTTCGCGTTCAATCCGTCAAAGTCGAGTTTGCTAAATTATTGATTCACATGAGCATCTTCTAACTCAATTATCCTTCCATATTGCCAATTATAACTAGTGGCTTTAGTGGACGGAAATCCCTTAAAATGAGTTTCGCATAATGTTGGGGATAATGGCACTTGTAAACTTGTGACTATTCGGGAATAGTAACCAATTGTAATAAGTATATGCCAGCTTCCTAAACGAGGGAGTGTGTGGAAGAAATTGGAATTGACCTTGCAATTGGAAATGAAATTAAACTGGAAGCGAAGATTAAACAACCCTAAAAAAATCGTGGTTGGCAACAGCGGCACCTAAGTTTATGGGATGGGAACAATCTTGAATAAATTACTTTTAAGTTATAGTTTTAGATTTACCCATGCCATCAGATAATATTTTAAAATATATCATTATTTAAAAACAAAATATATTATGCATCGTTTGAAAAATTAGTGGAGGGGGCGGGCGTATTTCTGTAATACACAGTCGAATCAGCTCGTTGTCAGATCATTTCATTCTCGCTGTAATTATATGTGGTTGAACCAAACTAGTTCGTAAATTGACTTCGTCGATTTATCTGACTTGAGTGGGACCGAGTTAATGATCGTTTGGTGTTCTACCTTCAATGAACCATCCATTTTAAATCCCAATCAGGTAACTATAATTAGTAATTAGTAAGGTAGTCAAGTTGCGCCATTGTTTACCTGGTCCGACTTATATCATTTCTCTCCGATATTTCTGGAATAATCTCGCATTGACTCATTGTAATTAAATGCCGGATTGAGAGAGATTGAAGCTCGGGTCTTTAAATAATGGATCACGCCATATCCTAATTGATCATCCCTAATAATTTCTTCCCACAATTAAAATGTAAATGTAGAATCCAGACAGTTTTACAACATTTTGCATGATTTATAACGTTTTACATTATGTTAAATATGCTGAAACCAAATCGTTTAGTTTCAGATTTGTAAAATGATCCATCCATCCTTTCCTGTCTAGTCTGTCTGAAGTCTGTTGGTTGGACAATTATAATATTTCCCACTGATCTGATCTGAATCTTGTTTCGGGGCTGTGAATATGAATGGGAGTCGTGTGAATTCCAATTCCGTTCCCGGACTAAAATCATAAAAATATGCTTTGATCTGATTAGCTTGATGAAAACTGCTTAAGCGTCTCTAATTACTTCCAGTCCCAATTATAAAACCGTTCCCATTTAGTTAAGTAGGCATCTCAGTCCCATACCCCAAAATTATGATAATCATCTATTGCAATGAATAGCTAATGCTACTTGATAGGTAATTAAAGAAAATGTTCCCAATAATAAAATGCTTTTAAGCAAAATGGGATGGATTACAAAACTCGTAAAAATGAAGATTTAGTTTCAATGTGGAGGACACAGACATGACCATTTATTAGAAAAAATTAGGCAATGTCATTAGGCGACTAGGTCAGGGTGAATATAAAAATCCGACAAACTCGTTCAGATGTATCATTCTTAACTTTGCTCTTTGTCAATTTTGCTCTTTACAAAGCTGCATTCAAGCCGGTATAGATAATTAGCTTCAGGATTCTTGCAAATGTGATTGGGGTAACTTGATCTAATTAACGAACTCCGTAAATTAAATCTTTTCCTTTTTGGAATTTCAGCGATTTTTTTTTGTGAGGCAAGAAGGAAAAGGGTCATTTAACATGAGTAAGAAATCGCCATTCCAATTAGTTATTTTTTAATATAAAACGTGTATGATTTTTTTTAAATAATTAACTTCAAATTAATTTTTTATTAACCGTAAATTTAGCAGTTTCAGGGATGGAAGCTTGGGTAACGTCCGCTGTTGGGGAGAAGGACGTGAAGAAAGCGATCTTGTTGGCTCTCTCCCTTCGAAGGGTGACCACAGCGAAGAAGTTGGTCGTTCTGGCGTCTGTCACCCTGTCCCAAGACTCAAGGTCGAAAATAGTTCGAATTTCAACCAATTTGTATTGATAATTTTCTACTTGATTGGCATTTGCAAACAGTGAGAAGCTAAAGGAGGTCTTTGACCAAGTGATTCTTCTCAAGCCGGAAACACCAAATGGGTTGAGTTTGGAGGACTATGCGAAGGTTGAGGCGTTCTCCCTTCTGCTTTTCACTAAATGCGTTTATCTCTCTCCGAATACTATTGTAAACAGAATAAAATAGAATTTTCTCAATAAGTTCTTCATGATCCATTGATTTAAATTTAAATTCATCACTACTTTTTGTTTTAAGGTTTTGAAAAATTGTGACGACATCTTCGACAAATATGACAACTTTGCTGCGTGGGGGCTGGGGAAGTGGT
>JAQIXQ010001662.1:0-13464 GCA_034700485.1 Pseudosinella alba | reverse complement strand
GATTTACAATTGATTTAACTATTTTCAATTTCAAATAGAGCATGTTTTTAGCTTCATGTCTATATAAAATTCACTTTAAAAAGCTCGGTTTTTCGGATAGAAATTTTATTTTATATTAATATTCGTAGGAGCTGCACAGAAAAAGTGAACTGATGTGATGGACTGCTGTCTGTCTGTCTGAAGGCCCACCAGGAAAGTATTCACCTTCAACGGCGCTTTCAGTGCAAATACTGTTCGAAATATATATCCTCGGCTGCCAACCTGGCTACGCATGTGAGGTTAAAGAAATGCCACCGGAAAGTTGTCAGAGGAAGGCCTAGGAAAATAACTCATATTCAAGAGGCTGCTGCACCATTGATGGGAATTGGGGTCGAAGGTGCCCAGGCTGATGATAATAATTCATATCCGGATATAGCTTTTTATTCGCCCTTCTTGAATTCGAACAGTTTGGAGACTGGCCAGCCACAAGTCTTTGGCTCAGGTTATGCCGCCGTTGTGCCAAAATTGGAGGTGGATGTTCACGAAGTCAAATTGGAACGATATAATTTTGAGGTGGGGCTACCGACGCCTGATGAAGATGCAGTTGCTTATCCCAATTATTTGGATCAGCCAATTGGAGACAATTTAGAGATAGCAGATCCCTTAGGAGAGGCAACTCCAATTGAAACTATTAACATGAATGGGCACTGTCAGCCTGCACAGAGCTACACTTGTGAGTTTTGTTTCAAGTCGTTTCCTTCAAGAAGTGCCTTAGGTGGACACATGTATCAAAGTCATGTAAGGACCAACCGCCGCAAAATTCGCAAGAAGCGAAAATCAATTATTTCTCGGAAGCGAAATCTGGATGTGGCGCCGGATTCAGAACTGACCATGCAACCTCCAAGAAAGTCGTCGTTGTTATCAATATCAAAGGTGACGCCAAGAAATCCTGTCCATCGTCACCGGAAGGAACCAGGGCAAGCTGGCAGGAAGCGCCGATATAAGTGCTCAGGCAAGGCTTTCTTTGAGAAGGGCACTTGCATTCGACATTACCGGACTGTTCATGAACGCCTTCGGAAATTTAAGTGTGAGCATTGCAATTACAATTCATTCCGTCAGGATCGTGTAACGGCTCATATGCAAAGGCGGCATCCGCCATAGGGATAGCGTTGAGTTGTTTGTCATGATACGAAATGTTAAGGTTAAATAGTGGATAATTAAATGCGTTCGATTTATAAAGTTAATTGCTGAATGATAATCTGAAATCTGTACTCCTTCTACTCCTATTTTACTCCTATTTTACTGAATCTATATGGTAAAATTAATGTACGAAATAAAATAAATAAGTTTAATTGTGGAATATATTTTAAGTTTTTTAAAATGCTCATGTCGTTACGTAATTAAGTAACAAAATCTATTTTTTGAAAATTTTTTATAAATTGCATTCCAATCGTTCGTATTAATATTAATAAATAGATCTACCTAGGGTAAAATGAAATGAAATGAACGGGAATGAGACGAATGCATCATGATCGCATAAGAAGAAGCATATATTGTTTACTACAAACTAATCGTAAGTAAAATGAAATTATGAAAACAGAACCTCCAAGGTACCGATAAATATTGACAAATTGACAATATATTTAATTATCTTTAAATATGACATTTATTTCATTTTTAGAATCCCATATTATTTTATATCACAACACTGTCAATATAATGACGATAGACTCATGAACTCTATCAGATATGGTTTGGTTTTAGGGAAATGATCTATCAATTTATTAAATAATTTGTCATTTAATATTAACACGGAATATGAAAAAAATACAATTACACTATTGCTTACAGTTCTATTTTATATTTGCTTTGCTACTTACTTATTTATATGAGATTACTATTACTTAATCAAATAATACTATTAATAGGTAATTGATCTTGTAATCGACTAATTCGGATTTTGATTGGATGGGGGTCGATGCTTGTGCACCATATGGCGCACCAACAGCCCATTCCTCTGGGCCTTGTAAGGACAGTGTGGGCAGGAGAACTTGGGCGCAAAATGGGATCGTTGGTGATTGCTCTTCGCCCCCGTGGTCTTGAACCTCTTTTTGCAGACCCCACAAGTGAATGCGTCATAATGAGCAACTTTGCTTGGGTCAACCGGACTGGAACTACTGGAAGGTTGACTTCTTCTGGAGACAGGAATAATATTCGCTGCAATGGCTGAATTCTGTTGCTGATGGCGATAAGGGAAGGTTCCTAAAACTACCGGAGCTGTTGTTTCTGTTGGTGACGCACCATCTTCCACGTCATCCTCGTCACCATCATCGTCATTGGCTTCCACTATTTGCGTTTCAACCATGTCTTCAAGACCTAAACTCATATCCTCCATATCGTCGTCCTCGTCATGTTCGTCTTCTTGAGATTCGTCCGGGTCGCCTAGTTGTAAGTTTTCGGTCTTGAGGGCATCGTTTTGGAATATATCTCCAACTTCGAAAGCATCGGAGGAGGATGCTTCAGAATTGGAGTCGGAGTTCTGTCCATCATATTCAGATGTGAATGTGTTCCTTTTGAGCAACTTGTTCAACTTTAGAGAACCTTCCGGAAAAATAACGAAAACATTTCTCAAAATAGCCCACCTTAATTACTATAATTAATGTGCTTTGCGATTACTCTTATAGTCTTATATTTAAAGTGAGTTATTTCTTACATTTTTTCATTACTTGCTCCCTCACATCCGCCACAAGTTTCAATTCTGCAGAATCTTCCTCATCTTGGCAGGGGTCACTCTGTGTCTGGTCCTGATTGTCGGATAACTTCCGGGTCCCTGATTGGGAGGATTTTGATAACTTCTCCCTGATACAATCAAGGCAGGAGGCCATCTCCCCTTCAATTTTCTTCAGTTGTCGGTAGACCTCTGCAAATGTGTCATTGATGATGGGAGCACATTCCTCACATAGTGGGACTCGCAACTCTAACGGTTCTACAACAGCCTGGTTATGATGATGATTACGGGGATTGTTAATTTTGTGTAATATACTCAGGTCCAGATTTAAATATCTGGAGAGACATTGAAAGGAAGTGATGGCTGGAGACATTTCTTGTTCCACGTTATCATAGCAGAGAAGACAATGTCCTTTTGTATCCATAAGGAGGTCAGTTACAACTACTGGACACCCAGGGTTGTTTCCCATTGTGAGCAATTCAGAAAATGTTGAGTAGTCGAGTTTAGTTTCCTAGAACAAACTTATTTGCTCATCACTATATGCTCAATCGTAGATATGTCACAATTAACTCAAGTTTTTCTCCTTTTCTTTTGCGAAATAGTAAGAATAATAATATGCAATCTTGAAGTATTTAGCGGATTAGGCGAAACTTCTCTATTATGATATGATATAAAATGATGCAGATGATTCCCAATTTCCTATTGAACTAGTGCTCATAGCATAAACACAATGTTGCAAGTTGCAACCTGTGTTGTACAATAGCAGATTATCAGAGAACATATTTCTCCTTCTCCTCTTACATATTTCTGTCTGGCCCTCGTTGCTATTTTGTTGCATGCTTGTAGGGACATATTTGTGGCTGCGTTTACCACTGATATAGCTCAAGTAGATGCACACATCATGAAAACAGATAGCTTATACAGATCGATCATTTATTTGATGATGTGTTTAATTACAAAACAACATCGCAGTTTCATGATTTGATAATGATAATGATGAGTCATATACTCTGTCAGATTATGGTTTTGTTGAGGAAACCATTCATCAAAATCTTGCTTATCAAGCGGTTTATTTCATATTTGGAACACGAGACATGATATGATGATGACAATGATGAATATTGGTTCTTTGTCCACTCAGCTAATATGTATACGAAATCGAGGAGTAAAAAATATGTTATCGATTCTGGGAGATTTGTAATATGATAAGATAAGAGAAGACATAATTTAGCATGACATTAAAAATAATTACAATTACCGTGATCCATGTCGACTCACGGTTATCTTATGATAACCAAGCCATCCATGTCTTCCATGCAGCATAAATAATGATGACCTCATTATCCTCTTATCATGCATGTTCGATTTGCACAAACAATATCCCAAATTCCTTATTATCCAATATTTAGTTCAGGCCCAGAGTAACTGGCACAATCCATGAGTTCTGAAACTCGGGTGGTATAATTTTTTTTTGACCGAAAGTAACTCTGCAGAAACTAGTCAGCAATATTGAAATGGGTAAGTCTGATATCTTTTTTACTACTATGGAAAGAAATCTTTTTTTAAATTTAAACTTATTCCACTTTGATAATATTTATTGCTTGTAGCTGGAAAAAGTGGGAAGCCAAGGTCAACCCTACTAAATCTCCTGGAGGACCACCATGGCTGCCCCATCTGCCATGAAATCTGTTTTGAGGCGACAAGCACCAACTGCGGTCACAAGTTCTGCAAGGACTGTATTGAAAAGTGGCGGAGGGAGACAAAGCCCATCTGCCCCATGTGCTCCACCGAGATAACCTCCATCACCCGCCTCTACTCCGACGACCAGTTGATTGAAGCTCTCCTGGAAAACTTCCCCTCTGAGGTCGCCGCCAGCTACAAGTTGGAGGAGAGGAAGGAGCGGAATGAGCTAAACAAACTGGAACAGTCCATGTCTCAAATCGAGTTAGAATCCGAATTCCAGAAGTCATGGAGGCTCTTTAGGGAGATCTACAGCTTCCATCATCTAGAGGACCTGATCCGCCTCCAGTTAGCGACCCTGACGGAAATGGTCTGCGCCACGGAATCCCGCTTCTGCTTGGACCACCCAGTGATTCTGACGTTGCAAAAGGAGGAGTTGACCGTGTGCAGCATGGCCACCGGAGCCAAGTATTTTTCGGGGGAATGTCGACGCCGAGCGTGGAGCCCGGTGAAGGAGACCATCCTTCGGGATTCTGAAGGTCACCCGACAATCAGTTTGAGGAAGGAATCCCGTGGGATATTTTCAATCTACTCTGGGGACAGTGCCGGGAAGAAGCTATTCCACTGTAAAACCAGTGTCCCTTTTTTCTTGAAGAAGAAGTTGACAGCAAAATTTAAAGATGCAGTGAATGGGGTGGGGAGATGTTTGGTCCTTAAAGGGGACTCCAGTGATATGATGTGCACTATTTATTTGGGGAAGCCTGAACAAGGTGGATTGCCTATTGCCAAGATATATAGGCCGATTGGGGGAGCCAGTGTTAAAAATTATCATTTGGAGATTGGGGCCAGAGTGGATGTAGCTTTGGTGACCGTGCTGTGTCTGGCACTTCATGAGCTGGCGAAAGGGATTTCGCTTCAGTGATATGATTAAATTTGCAAATATGTTTGAATATTGGTGGGTTTATTTTAGCTTTATATTGTTCTTGTATATCTATTAGTCATCCCTTTTTACAGTTTAAGTTACGAAATAATAATTTAAAAATTATTCCTCCCTTAGTGGGTTGCCACAACCTATGTTAAAGGGAAACGGCATGTGCACTGGTTAAATGGAAATATTTAACAAATTAGTAAAATGGTTTAAACATTTTATATACATTTTCATATATAAATACATATTTATATTTATAATCACTAATGGTGATGGCATGGCAAGCTCGTTAATCCGTATTCGGTATTCACAGTCGAAATACTAAAAGGCTAACTCTGAAACATTTCTGAGATGAGATGAGAGAATGTCTGTAGGAGAAATCGGTATGGTAAGTTAGTAAGAAATGTATCTTGGAGAAAACGAGTTTTGGCAGAAAAATAATGATGGGGAGAAAACAACCAAGGTGGAAACCATCCTAGGGGAAACCTGTAAAAGGGTGGAAAACTTCCTTGGGGGAAAACTTCCTAGAAGCTATTTGACGCATAAGTATTTACAATAAAGTTTGTTAACAACTATTTAATTAATATGAATTACTTTCTTTACATCTCTTTTAAATTACTCTAACTTCCGGTTATGCGTGAAGCTGTCTCACATGTCTTTGGAGATGATGTTTCCGGTTGAATTTCCTCCTGCAGATTTTGCACTCATGTCTTCGTAACTGTAGATGGACGGAATTGAAATGTCTCTGCAAATCCGAACTACTGTATAGCGTCTTCCCACACAAGGTGCAATCATGCTTCTTTGGTTTTGATGGTTTTGAGGGTTTCAATGGCTTCACTGGTTTTAATGGTTTTAATTCATGTGACTTCAAATGCCTTCTCAAATCACGCAATCTAGAGAGTCCCTTCCCGCAATTTGCGTAATGGCAGAAGTGTTTTAACGGCATGAGTGGGGTGGGGTTGCAGGGGCAGAGCTTTTGGTGCACATATAACTGATGCTTTCGAGTGAAGGTCTTACTACAGCCCAAACATCGGAATCTCAAGCCAATATGTAGAACTCGGGAATGTCGATCCAGCGACTGCTTCGAGTTATATTTCTTTTCACACAATGTACAATTAAATTTTGAGTACATTTTGATTGCTTTTTCTGGGCAACTTTCAGTCCAGCCTGGCTTGACAGCCATGAGTTCCCTTGCTGGTATGGCCAACTTAGAGGTAATTTTTATCCGTTTTAATGGCGTTGGGGTGACGCCAAACTCAGCCATATCATGTGGGATCTCGCAATTCAACGTGTTCCCAACCAGAAGATCCAAATCCTCTTTCCTTTCTAGTTTAATTATTACTGGAATATGGTCATGAGTGGAATATTCTTTCCTGGCAGGGGCCATTTCTTCTTCAGCCTCCGAATTCCTATCGGACTGACATTTGTAACCTTCCTCTATCACCTCTTGAGATACGTCCTCAGTTATCCTCGAATTTAGTTTTATGTTGTTGATTGTCCTAAATGCTTTTATATTTTGATTTTGAACTCTGACCCGAGGTGAAATATGATTGAGCTTGATTGAACCTGAAAATTAAAATGAAGAATGGGAGATACAGATATGTATTTACAATATGTTCAATTCTGATATAATTATATTCTGTAATATAATTGTGTAATCATTCTTCAGTTCATGGGTCATGCTTACGACTTACATTTTCGGAGAGCTTCCGTTCGCAGTATGCCCACCTCAGGGTTAATATTGGACTCGGCTGAACCCATCAACTTTCCATGGATAAAATTTAGATTGTGTTTTAATTCCATTTCAATTTTCTCCTTTTCTTTGTATAACTTCATTATTTTTCTATTTAAAATGGCACAATCCCAACACAGCCAAACGTTTAATCGACTGTTTGAAAGCGTATGATCGTGGCCATTGAGCACTTTCCTCAAATCCATTTCCAGGTAGCGGCATAAACACTGAAGGGAGACTATTGAGAATTCCTCCCTTTTAAGTTTGACCTTTGACATGGAACCCAAGCAAAAGAAGCAGTGTTCGTTAGAATCTAACAAAAGGTCTCGAATATTGCGGCCTTCCATTTTCAGTCTTTGTTTTACAACATTTACACGAAAAATAATAGCTTAATTTAACGTTTGAGGAGTCTACTTAGGTTACGATATATTTTTTTTTCTTTTCAAGTTTGTTTTTACCATTAAAATTTTGACAGAATGGATATGAATGCATATATGCTTGAGAATAATGCTTTTAGTTGCATGCAGCTGGGCTAGCTTTCTTCAAATATCCACTGTTTGGCTCAAACCTTGCTATGTCTCCAAATAGTACAAAAATGTATTGTCCGTTGTATTTCCAGTATTTGCCTGGGCTACTGCTAAAGTTTCTGCGGATGCTCCTGTTGCAATATCCCCATCGGAAAGGGAAGGGCAGACTAGTACGACGAAAGCAGCTAGCCAGCGATGCTAAATTTCAGGGTTTAGCAGAATCACAATGTGAGATGGGTTATGCAGCATGAGAATGTTGAGTACACACACGGAGCAAAATAGTGAACTGTTGTTGTTATGAGCCCAGTCAGTATAGGCCAAATTCTGCAGCTTTGCATTAAGAATATTAAGAATAAAAAATACCAATTCAATTCAACTCGTAAGATTCATACAAATTCATATCTAAAATCATATAGTAATAATGGGAGGACAATTAAAGCCTGAATTTGTGGTTAATTCAAAGGGAAGATGTTTCATTTGTCTTACCCAAATTCAATCATCACTAACGCTAAAAGTAGAGCCTGGAATTTTATCGCAATCGTCTTCACTTTATTCAATCCAGCTATTGTCTCGCTACTTGAGAATAAACAGGAGGAAAGTCTTCAGTGATGAGAAGGGGCCAATCCCTCCCAGTTTACTGGCAAAGTTGAAAAGGTCATTAATGAAAGTAGAGCTTTGTGATAATTGCTCATCATTGAATGAAAAGTTGTCCAAGTTGATTATGGAACTGGAAAGGGTTCAAATCGAGATTGGATCCTGTTTGGGCTTGATTCAAAATAACATAACTAAATCAGCCAAGGATTCTGATCACACTTTTAGCATGGCGGAGAAAGTTATGGAGGATGAACTTAGAAATTTACATGTATTAAGGAGAGAGGCAGTATATAAATGTAAATAATTATACGATCCAATATTTAATATTTATCTCCTTTGAATAAATTAAATTGGGTACATGATGTTAAGTACATGACTTAACTCTTACGAATTATTACACAGGATACACCTTTCTCCAACGGCATCATCAAGATGCTCATATGCGCTGAAATTGTCATTTTTAAAATGCGTAATTGATTTATTAATTTAAAATAAATAAATTATTTGATACAATAAATTTAACACTTATGAATAGCGCGAATATGTTGTCCAACTTGGTATTTCCTTTGAAATTTTTTCCCACACAAATTACACTCATGCGCCTTAATTTGCAAATGGAAGGAGTTTAAATGCCTGCGCAAGTCCCGTGCTCTGGAGAATTCCTTCCCACAATCTTTGTATGTGCAGGGGTGGCGTTCAGGGGGTTCATTTATGAGAGGTTGATGTCCACCTTCCACTGCTCCGCGTCCACAGCCGGCCACCCTCTGGTGTTCATACAAATTATGCTTCAGGGTGAAAGTCTTGTCACAGCTTATACAACGGAACCTCACACCCATGTGATGAGTTCGATAGTGGCGTCCTAGGGATTCTCGGAAGTTGAACTGGGCGTCGCACGACTTACAAGAAAACTTGGCTTTGACGTGAACTTTCTCCCAGTGGCGGAAATGTTTATGGTAGTTTGGGAAGACCTCGGGGCAGAGCTTGCATAAATATTGACCTGTGGATTCGTCAATGGTGTAGGGTTTATCAGGGCGTTTTATGGGCTTGCTTAATTTGGATGTCGTTTTCCCAGGCGGGGCTGTGACGCCAACCTCAATCTTTATTTCCATATCTTCCTCTGATGAAACCTCGGGGTATGACATGTCTTCATCTTCATCTGAAGGGTCAAAATCTTTATCTGATTGATCTGCAATTGGGTCATCAAGATCCTCTTGATGGGGGGAATATTCTTCCTTGACATGGATCATCTCTTCAACCTCAACCTCAACCTCCGCTAAATCTTCAGTTTGACTATATTCCAATTTTTCTTCCTTGAGTTTGACAATGCTCATTTCACATTTTTGGACTGTGACCCGAGGTGAAATATTGCCGAGCTTTAATGAACCTGAAACAATAAAATGAGAAAAGATTATATTTTAAAATTAATCCTCGCAACCGGTTTGAATGAACCATATAAAACATGTTTTGGTCACTAGCTAGCTTACATTTTCGCAGAGCCTCACTACGCAGAATATTATATTGCTCAGGCTCTGGTTCTGAGTTAATATTTGACTCTGCGCTGCTATTTAGCTTCTCATGAATAAAGTTAAGATTGTACTTTAGCTCCATTTCAATCTTCTCCAGTACTTGATATAATTTTGTGATTTTTTCATTTAAAATGTCACAATCTGCACATAACCAAGCTTTCAATGGATTAGGAGAACTTTCAGTAGAAAATGTTGACATGTTTTCATTTGACACTTTTCTCATGTCCATTCCCAGATATTTGAATAAACATTGAAGTGAGACGACTGATTGTGAGAATACATCTCCCTCCAGCTTCCCCAAACAAAGGAAACAACTTTCATTGGAATGTAAAACAAAATCATGGCATCTATCCATCGTACTTACTTCCGTTCACCAAATTTTTAACAATATTTTAATTTAATTTCTGCAATGAGCTACATGGATTTGTTACTACTTGCTATTTACTTGCAAATGGAAATATGTATTATGATATGATGAGCGCTGAGAAAATAATACCAAGTCTAGTTGCAGCTGGGCCAACTTTCTCCAATGCAATAATGCTCTTCTGTTTGTTTCAGCTCATGCAAAAACCAAGGAAAATGTATAGCGGAGAGGCCCAATATAGGAGCATGAATATGAGTAAAAATATACTGGTCATTGTCTTTACAGCATTTTTCTGGCGAGAGCTAGTTTTTTACCGGGACGCCACTGAGCGAACCTCGTCAGGCAGGCAAGTGAAGAAGTGCATGGAGCTGTTGGAGCTATATCTGAATTGAGAAGGCTTTCGGTAGAAACTGGTTTACACCGCGTGAGAATGCAGAGTATCAAGTAGTGGATTGGACTGAAGCAGATATTGTGACTGTGAGTTGAGAAGGAGTAGGAGGTATATAATTATTATATTACTTGAGCTGGATATTTTTCATTGCACATTTTTTTAAAAATTTTTTTGAGGATTTTGTTACAAAATTATGTTATTATGCTGTAGAAACAAAACAGTAATCAGTAAACTAATTTTACATATGTCATAAGAAGAAATGAAGTCTGAAATTGAATTTCAAGTGAACCCGAGAAGGGGTTCTTGCTTCCTCTGCCTGGAAGAAACTCAATCATATCACTCACTAATCCCAGCATTAAAAGTGGAGCCCGGATCGTCAGCCTCCCCTGTTTCAGTTTATTCTATTCAGCGGCTTTCCTGTTACCTGAAAATGGATTTGATGAAGGTCTTCAATGAGGAGGTCGACGGGACACTTCCGCCCAGTTTACTCGAACATAATTTGAAAGGATTTAAATTGAAAGTGCCTCTTTGTGCTGATTGCGCATCACTGAACGAAAAGTTGTCCAAGCTATTTATAGGTCTGGACAAAATTCAAATTGAGATTGAAGCCAATTTGAGGACCATTCAACACAAATTAACAAATTCGAAGGGTGCCAGAGAAGATGTTAACGAGGAATGCGAAGAGGATGAACCAAAAAAATTGAAGTTGCTGAGGAAAGAGGCATCGGAAAAATGTAAATATTAATATTATTATTGGACAGAGTCCAAAGACGTTAAATAATATTTACTCTTTTGAATGATTCAAGTCTGATTATCTTGTCACTTGTATTTATTTTTAGGTGCCCTAAAGCTAAAGTGTGTAACGCCCAGGATAAAAGTGCAAGAGCTAACTGAGATGGAAGCCAATTTCTGGAGACGGAAATCCATATCCAACCTCTCACCAAAGGAAACTATTTCCCAATCAAGTCAGGGAGAATTTATTTTCCAACAGAAGGGAATTAGTATCAAGACTGAGCATCTCGTTGGCGAAGAGTTTGTCGTGGACAATGATGCCGACAATGGAAGCGATTATGAACCTGGTTGTGATTCTGATTCTGAAGCGGAAGATTTTGCAAACTCTGATTTTCTACCTTCCCCTGATTTCCCTCCAGTTGACAGCGACGAGGAAGGGAGTGAACTAGAACCGGATATTAAAAAGCGGCGCATACAAATAATAATGAAGTCACCGAAGGTTCCTCATCCAAAAGAAATCGAACTAAAGGCAAAAGACTGCTATACCAGAACCAAGTCGGGTATGTACAAATATAGCCTCTGTCCCGAAGAGTTCAAGGTGGGGTCGCAGTTCGAGAACCATTTTGAAATTTATCATCTCAGTGTGAGGTGCAATTTATGTAGGAAAGTGTTTTCAAATTCAAACCGGTATGGGTACAACCGCCATCATGAGAAGGTCCATGCGCCCAAGACGAATGAGGAGGTCAGGGCCAGTTTGACCTGTCCGGAATGTCTAAAAACATTTGCTTATAAAAGGGGTGTGGCGCGGCACCGGCGGAATGGCGTTTGTAAATGATCCCCTTTACGGGATAAATTAAGGATTGTGCAATTAAATGGGGTGTTAAATTACTAAATCATTTTATTTTATGACATTTTATTTATGAGTTTGTATATCTTTGTAAAATAAGTTTTTTTGTACAGATTAAACAGTAAATGGAAGTAGACATTATTTTTAAATAAATATTTATTTTGGCGTCGTCAGCGGTTTAGTACACCGGAATGGGCTTATTCATATTCATTATGTCATCTTAATAGTCGATCATATCATAATATCAATGTATATGATTTTCGTTATCTATATTTATATGTGGGAGAATAGCCAGCATAACATATCATAAAAGACAGCATTTTATATTTTAGAGTACAAACTTACAAAGTTAAATATAAAGCCAAAAAAACCAATATATCATACAGCACTATGCAGGATAATGATGATGAGTCGAGTCACAGTCGGGCTCAGGCTGGACCTCGACCTGAACGTTGCTTGTGGTAATAAAATAACTTCTCATCATCATCCACTTGCAGTATACCCCGTGTAATGCACACTGCAAGAGGGAATCGACTCCAACTCCAACTATGCAACTTGTCGTCTTGAGAAGCTAAAGGTAAACCATGGGGAGCGTAAAGGAACTTGCAGTTATCTACTACACCTTTACTGCACTCGACTGTGGTGACAGTGACAGCCTCCCGGATCATTCACTATTTAAATAAGGAAGTAAAACGCACCGTCTTGTATACTCTTTTAACTGCAGTACTAACTAGTTGTACTAAAGTTAGTATTTCAGTAGTTGAGTATATATCCATATCAATTTTAAATTCTGCTTCACTAATTAACATATATGTCACACTAATTTTAAATTTTTAACGAAAAGCTTTCCCATCATCATTATTCATTATTATATACCATCTCAATTCAATACATTAAAATTAGTCTAACTAAATATTTTAAATTGCACAAATTAATAAAAATTAATTCAAGCTAACATACCTATATAACACGACATGATCATGAGAATAATGACAAATAGCTAGACTATACACCATACACCTACACAAAACGACACAAGCACACAACTCGAGAGACAGACGGATCAGGATGGAACCAGTATTACATGTCGACTAACAAGAAAGCAGGATAATGTAAAAGCACTCATCCCAAATCCCACACCCAGACTAATCCAACCCAATGCATTTTCCTCCCTCGATCTCTCGTCTCGATGATGCTCTCATCTCGAAATCATCATCATCATCGCTCTCTTCTTCTCCTCCTCCTCTCCCATCCCATTCCTAACACGTAATATTATGTGTAGCTGTGTAGGTAAGTAGGCATATAAGAAAAACGTATTTTGGTTCGATGCGAGAGAGTGATCGATGCTGCTCCTTCACATCACTTCACCAGTCCATTTCAGTATATGGATAGAGCCTCACAGCTGTAGTTATTCCTGGACTTTAGTTCCTTCTCGT
>JAQIXQ010001661.1:0-13469 GCA_034700485.1 Pseudosinella alba | reverse complement strand
AGCGCAAAAAATTGGCCTAGAAAACACTTCTTTTATATAGGGAAGGAGGGACACACCCGGGGACCTTCCCGCGTGAGTTTAAGTACTTTCCACTCTCTCATCCTTATGTCGATAGACTTTAATATTTCCTTCTCCAAATACATTATCATGTCCCATGTTGGAGTCAAACCCGACAACGGAATCACGGTCATCAAAAGTATCCCCGCCGGAAACTTGATATTTCACGGATGGACTTTGAATACGGATGTGGGTTCTCAATTCATGCTTAACAGACTCCGCAAAAATGGTAAATAATGAGGCCAGCCAAATAGCCCAGATCAGGGACATGGCAATCAAAACCTGCAAATAATTATTTCCACTATGATCTGATAAATATTTAATGTTTTATTTACAATATTTTATTTCGTAAAAATTGTACATCTGAATTTCCCTTGAACACTAAATTATATATCCCTTTAAAAATATTTGACTTACTATATGAATCCATACAACAATGTTTGCTCTTTTTCGCCACTTGAGATTTTCCATTATTAGACTTTTGAAAATCGATAACTTTATTTTCCAAATTAAACTCTCTGGTGTGTTGGATAGTGATATATGGCAGTCGTCAAAATAATTAGGGAGTGTCGAATTAAAAAAGTACGTTCAAATTTATCATATCAATCAATCCATAATTCTGAAAGAGTGACGAGAAGTAACAGGAGGGCAATTTTTTGGAGGATTGTTTCTAGCCAAACGAGACAGTTGAGCAGGAAACCAATGCGGTAGTTCTACCAATGACCGGCCAAGCTTTGATGTTGCAAATAATTTGATCATGGATTTCACTAATTAGCTTTTCAACATAGTACAATTTATTTATTTTTCATTTGCATTTCTACATTTTATCCTTCAACTTAACTGATGACGAAGAAGATGTAGAGACGACGCATGAATCGTAAAATGAAATGTTGCAATGTATTATGTATTCACAAAAATAAAACGAGTATTAAATTTTTAGCATTTATTTGTATTCATATTTCTCGGAAAAATAAATAATTCAAATATTTACAAAATGACAAATATGTAATTTCCCTACATCTAAAAAAAGCTTAAATTAGTGCCAGCGGTTATCTCCCATCTACTAACTCCCTTCCAAAGCCAAACTCGATCGGTGTATAGCCACAGCCATACCCCCGTAAAAATTTATCAACCGCCTCTCTCCCCAACACATTCTGAACGGCTTCCTTCACATCGTCATACACATCCGGGAAGGTTGTTAGGCTTCCCAACGCCAACGACGAAATCCCAAGAACTTCGTCAATGGTGCTGATGATGATATCCGCCGTCCCCGTGAATATTCCTATCCCCCCGTACAAAGTAAGGAATAGGCTGATCACATTCACCACATTCCCCGTTGCCCAAGAGAAAGGGTCACTCCAGGCAAAAAATGTGAGGATTGCACTGGGCACCCAAGAGAGCAAGCTTAGGAGTGTGCTGATGATGCTGATGTTGTTGCTGGGGACAGATAGCGCCACAAGGGAGAAAAGCCCAGCCGTGGAGGAAATTAAACCCAGGAGGTAGCTCACTATCCCGATGTCATCTTTGAAGTTGTCCTCTCCATCGCATTCCATCAGTCTGCGATTATATTGATGGTATGGAGAAAGATAGTTCCTACCTGCCACATGGATTCATATTCAAATTATGTGTCTTGAACAATTTCAGGTTTACAATAAAGTTATTAAAGTTATGGCATTTTTACCTGTAGCTGTCCCTAATGCACTTGTATAATTTATTGCGTCCGCCCCATTATTAGAATGCATTACAATTAGGAACACTCCGCAGGTCAGCCCGGTTTTCCATTCCATAGCGCTATATTTTCTCTGTGATTGAAATCGTTTTGGAGATGAAATTTCCTGAGACTGTCAACTCCGTTGTCTCAAGTGGTCAATTGCCAAATGGAGAGATAAAGTTGTCATTATGTATTTCCGTTTACCTTGAAAGAGAAACGAGAGTTTAGTAAATAATTTAAAAGAAAGTCAAACGAATTCTCTCATCCTAAGGCTGTCGGTTGAATCTGAATTTTGTCAAATCATATTACTTGTTTATTTATTAATCAGTCAGTAAATTTCATGCATGCTACTTTTATTTCAGGCACTGACCACACAATCCAAACACAACCTTTGACAATCAAAATATTTGACATTCAAAGAAAAACAAATACTGTGAATTGTGAGTGAGGTAGGTTGTATTTCAAATATTGTAAGTGTTGCAAAATGTAGGGAAAGTGGTATGCAACACAGATATAATAGATATTACTGTACAAGCAAACATAGACGCATTATCATTATCATGCCACTATTAGTAAATTCTGATTTTTTGACATATTTCTCAGCAAATAAAATTCCGCATGTTTAGTCACGATTAGTAGCATCTCAGAAGAGAGTAGCATAGGTGACATGTGGGAGAACGGACTTTCTTTCATATAGTTTCGTCTACGGAAACTGAAGTGAAAAAAATGTCCAGTCATGTACGTAAATATGTATACCTAAGTTAATGTTTGTACATATTGCAAAAATCCACCCTGTGCATGCAAAAGCATTCCACAAACCCGGTCCTACTTTCCATTTTAACTTCAATTTTAAATACAACTTTAAGACATGCACTATCCATGTGTAATCTCATGTTTACCTTTGGATTCCTTTTTGTGATAAAAAAAATCATTTTAAAGTGTTTATTTGAGTAAATGATTCAATGTGCAATACAGACGAAAGTAAAAATGTCAAGTAAAAGGAAGAATAATTTTCGTCTCCGCAACAATCATTTTGAATCGCATGGAAGGAAATACACGGTACAGAACAATATTATACGTCCCTGTCAAGGAAAATGTTAGGCGAGATCCGGTACAGTCATTTGCTCATGCTCAAGCTAATACAAAGTTATGATTTTAGGCCCATCGATCTTGATCTAGCCTATGCATCAATTCGACGAAGTCACAATCCTAAAAAATATTGCGCTAATTAAATATTACAACCGCACTGTTTTGACATTTCCGCAGCATAGTCATGAAAATCGAAGCCGTCACTTCAAGTATAAAATCAGCAATGGCCACCAATAGCCCAACACTGAGAACGACAAACACGATGACAATATTTCCGTCCAACGCAGCCCCTGATGGCCCAATTTGTGAAGTCGAGAGCTGCGTACTTTTATCTGGATTTGATACAAGCCATAACAATTCCATCCACCTCTCCAATATCCCCGACTCTTTGAAGTGCATCACCCTTTTAATTATAACTAGGGGGAGAATGCCTTCCAAATTAAATCCCAGTGTGGATTGATAGTACACCTCCTTTCCAACATTTGCTTCCATCCCTGCCAATCTCAATCCCCTTTTGTAAAGTTGACATTCCACTGTGGGAAGGATAACGGCCGTTTTGTCACATTCAAATAAAAGCTCATATAAAGCATTCTCGTCGATATTGTAGATACGACCCTCGAGATGGTATAAACCGTCAAAGAACTCACCAGGATTTACCAATCCCTTGCGCATCAGTTCAGCCTGGCTAAATAATTCAAGGATCATGTCTGTGACAACTTTGAGGGAAAGTAGACTTGACTGATTTTTTGTCAACTCAAGTAGGGCGAGCTCATTCCCTGAGCCAAATTTCCTAACCCGATCCCAAGCATGTATTATATTTGACTCAATGACGACAACGTTTCCCCAGCTTGTATCCCGAATGGAATGTGGTTCTGAGAGCAACATGGAAGCATTTGAGACCATGAAGTTCCAAGCATCCACTTTTATGTATCCCGTTCCCGCATAGACCCGGAAATGATCATTGATCAGCTCTTGAAAATACTCGTATTCAACCGGCTTCCGGGGCAGGATCATGTTGTAGACGTTTGTGTTCTTGTAGCCATTGCTAAGCACAATGGCCACTAGGAGCAGGCTCCCAGCAACTAGTCTTACGATGATGCCCCTATTCAGAAAGCTTGTTGGAAATGGATCGCCCTGTTCCAAAAGGATTTTCAATATCGAAATAACATACGAAACAACTCTGTGGCATATGTGGCCATTACTAAAGTCCATTTTTAAGCCTGAGCTCATCAACTCAAAAATCATCGGAAGGACAACCACAGTCCCCAAGATGCAGCACCAGATCCCAATATCGTACACATTTACCAACTCCCGGAATGCCATGGACTCGATACCTTTCCTCCCACATGTGACAAATTGCAGGGCGTTATACTTATCCCGGATGTACATGGGAAGGTGGAGTGGATAAGGGATGTAATTACGAAATGTTGCCAATGTAGCCTTTAGCACTCTTGATCTACCATAATCATAGTCGTTCACAATGCTCCCGCTATCACACCTGTCCATGTATTTTTCTGGTCGATAGTAGGTATAATTCTTGAAGATGGCTAGCCAGAGATTTACAGCCAGCAGCATGACCTGCTCCTCCGGTTTGGAGAATCCTCCTAAAACATTTCTTATGAGGTGATGGCCATCGACATTGAAAAGGTTGGTGCAGCCAATCTCAAATGGGTCTGTGTCTGAAACCGACGGAATACTGTTGAGATAAAGATTAACTTCTCCACTGTGGAAGGGCTTCCCTCGGAGCAAACCATCGATCAAACTGATACTATCATCCCGATTCCATTCGTTTGTCGGAAGGAATGTTAAAGGAGTCCTCCAGTCAAAGCGGAACTGCAAGTGTAAAATTTTACCAACATGTGACGAGATCATCAATGGCTCCATCCTTTGCTCTAAGGCCATGATGCTCACAATAAATGGCTGGATTAACATGGAGCTGTAGAAGCTAATTTTCACTAATTTGAGATATGAATCAATAATCCAATAATTAATTATTGATAGTCGTCTGCCGACTGAAAGGTTTTCGAAGGCATCAGCCTGGAATACAAAGAAATGTATTATCGGGACCGTCTTGGCAAGCTGCCTCCTTAGCTCAGGTTCTTCCCCCAGTACAAAATGCATTGGAGGGGGATAGTGGGGTCGGTGAAACTTGGTGGATATATTTGTCACTCCATCTGGAGTAAAAATCCATTCCGGAGACCAAATAGGAGGAAAAACATCCATTTTCACATCGCAACTCCATGTCTTACTCTTTAAAATGTAGGAATAGAAGTCCAACCTGCGACACCAGTCATATTGCACATCTGAGAAACATCCAGTTGTTGCCATTTTAGAAATGTTTCGCGTATCCAACAGCCAATCTAAGCCGTCTCGGAACTTATGGCGAACATGATATTCCAAGAGACGTACTTGAAATTTCTGAAGCAGAACAGGTTCTTGGAGATCTATCAGATTGTGGTTGACTTGGAGAAAGTTGGTGATGTAAATCAAGCAATGTTTTCCGCCAAAGGTTGAGGAAATAAATTTGTCCAGGTTGTCTATCCCATCTGTCCGGGTCCATGCTGAGAGGGCTTGTTTTTTATACCAAATAATTTTTGGATGACTTTGGTCTATTGTTCTTATGTCCGGGGAAATCCCATGGCAATGGATGATTAAGGATTGCCTTAAAATAAGCAGTAGTATAAGACAAATCTGGTTTAAGTCCAACATTTTATTTTTTAATAAGCTTATTTTTCTAAACGTGTCTCATGGATGCTTGAAGTAAACTATTTTGTGATCGTGACAGGTAAGATAAAATTGCGTCATTTCTTGCGTAGTTCTACGTAGATAAGTAAATATGGTGTTATGCAATACTCTTATCATTTTCCCGTTCAGGACAACAATTTTGGACATAATCCAGCGTTGCATGATCATGCCCTTTTCGTAACTAGATTAATAGTTAATACTCGGATGGATTAAATGGAAATGAAGCTGAAAGAAAATAATGAAAGTTTTAGCCCATGAATTCAATTTAGTTACTGAACCATAACCTACTTAACCATTCGCTTTCATTGTGGATTGGGTGAAGCGAATTTGAAGTGAATGTGATAAGATAAATGTGTTTTTGCATAGATAATCCAAATGTAACGAAGATACTGTTAATATTACAACTAACTGATGTACATAACATGTGGTTGTATTTGTAGTCCTTAGACTTGGGCATGTGTGTTCCTTATCATGTTTTGTAGTTGAAAGTGCAACGTAAAATAGCAATCCATTGACAATCATGAAAAAGGTGGACACAGTGATGAAAATTAATTAGATGAGATTGTGGGCACAATATAGATTTAATTCAGGCAAATTCATGCAAGGAGTAAATTATAGAGAATAAATATAAAATAATATACGATATTCTCATAGACTCATTTTCCTCATCTACCTTCCAATACCCTATCCAGTTGTGACCCGCCTCCACCACATCCATACCCAAGAAGAAAATTGTCAACCATCTCCCTCCCCAACACCTCCTGGAAAGCCTCCTTTACCTCGTCATACACTTCCGGGAAGGTTGTCAGGGCACTTAACCCCACTGACGTTAACCCCATCACTTCGTCAATCGAACTGATGATTATGTCCACCGTCCCATGGATAATCCCCAGACTCCCATATATGGTAATCCATAGGCCTGTGAAGCTTATAAAATTCCCCGCTGCCCAAGGAAATGGTCCATCCCACGCAAAATATGTGAGTAGTTCTCCAGGAACCCAAATAATCAAGCCGATGATTGCACTAATTATACCAATATTGTTGCTGGTGATGGAGAACAATGTGAGAGAGAAGAGTCCTGCCGTGGAGGAAATAAAACTTAGGGCGAAGCTTAGGATTCCGAGATCATCCAGGAAGTTAACTTCTCCGTTGCATTCCATAGTGGTTGGACTCAAGAGTTGTCGTCGAGTTGCTTTCTCCCAAGATGAATGTACCCCAGGTGGGGAGGGTAGATTTCCTCCTGCAAAATAAATACATTTACCTTCAGAACAATTACTCCAAGCGGTAATCCAATTCAGGATTAAATTGTTTAAATAAGACTCCTGTACCATTTTCCAATACAATAGATCTGTTTGTTTCCACTCCCGTAAAATATTCGACAAGGAGCAGCACCCCAAATGATATTACACATGTAGCCTTACACGGCATAGCTTATCTTGCTATTTGATCGATCCCCAAGCAGTGGGTTTCAGTTGATCGGAATTCGCAGGTAGAGCGAATACTGATTGAATCCGAAGTCCGACTCTTCGACTCCCATCGCCAATCAAATTAAAATCATAACTGCTGAGTCTTCTTAAAACGATGGCCAAATGTAAATGCAAACCTTCCTAATGTAATATCTTCTTCGTGAATCTAAAATGATAAGTGATGAGTAGAAATATAATATGAGTTTAAGTCAAATTAGGCATTGCTCGTTATCTTCGTACATTCAGTGATTTAGTCAATCAAGGAAAGCCGACGAAGGCAATCAAGAAAGAGCTAATTAAGTCATATATAAAAAAAAGTCCCACTTTTCCATTTTAAGATTCTAACAATACATATGCCTATTATTATGCACCTGTTTCTTACGCACCACCAATGTCAATAGTTGGTTACTTGTTGGTTTTGATGTTTCTAAGGAGCCCAAAAAGATGCGCAACAAAGAATAATATGCGTAGGTAGGGTATATTTATATTAATAACATTTCCTTATATTCATGTTGCTTCTCTATTGGCTGCTAAAAATATATACTTGTCAAGATAAGAATATGTAGGTTGATTAAAATCTAAAAGTGAAAAGTGTAAATGAGGAACAACTCAATCAAGCTTTCTCGGTTCACGCATATAAGCTCACACTTAGGAGTGCTTACGCACTTTTTTGCTTCACTCAAGGAAAATGATAAAGTGATAGTTTCTTTTCAAAATTAAATACTTGGCATGTCCTTATATTTATATCGTCAAAAAATGAGTTTACGCATTTACATTCTCCGAAGTGGATAATTTTTGCCTTTCAGTAATAAAAAATGCGTCTGTCTTTTTGATTGATTACAGCCAATTATCAGTCATAAACGCATGAATAGCGACCTCTCTGCCAGTGTACATTTTAAGCCAAGTGCATCCCCATATAATATGTTGTTAAGTTCTGAGATTTGTTTGTTGAGATGCCTGATATTTAAAATACAAATGCGTAAAAATCGAATTTGCATTAAACTTGCTCGCAGCTTTTAATCGTAATAATTGTCATTTAACTTTGCAAATGCAAATTGCAATTATATTTAGTAGCACAGAAATACAATACACTGCATTTGAAAGCATTTAAATTTAATACTATTACTTATTTTGTGATCCTTCTGTTTGGCACTCCCCATGTTTAAGGTAATATATAATTATGTCAAAATCATATTCAAAATATACAAAGGAAATGTTCATAATTCACAACAGTATAAAATATTGCGAAGAATTCAGATTTTTATGACAACTACCACTTGTATCTAGTAAAAATAGTCCTAAAAATAAATGCTCGTTACATTAGACATCAAATGAATTGTTAAATTTGAGCAAACCAAATCACAAGCACTTTAAACAAATTGAAGCTTAATCGGTTTTCACATTTTCCTTCTGGTACATGCTCAGAAGTTTAAATAGAAGATCTGCTCCTTCCACTGGATCAAGTTTTTGAAAGCCCTCGCAAGATCGCAACCTTTCAGTGTCAGTGCTGTTAATTTAAAAATTGACCATTCAGCATATCATTTTTTATATAAAAGCATATAATCCACGCGTATGAGTTTAGCTTGAATACAATTTATAATTTTGCAATCACCCTTTCAGCAATCGTAGGCACCGATCCCGTAACTTTACATGGCAGTCCAGGTGCCTAACGTAATAATATACCTCAAAAAGGGTCTGCACAGTAAACCAATCCTCGTCATGATTCAGAAACAATTCTTGCAGACCATTCTCCAAGCAGGTCAGCTCGTACTTGTGCGCTGTCTGGAATAGTTCCAGGGCCAACTCGCATTTAATCTCATTTGCGATTATCTCCATCCCGTACAGGTATCGGATGAAATGATTTAGCCCTTCCTCTGAATTCTCTTTTAGCTCAATCCTTCCAGTTTGGGACTCCAACATTCCACTTTCAGAGGACAGCATCGCAGACATGACGGGACTATGAGCTAATTATGGAATAGAAATTTAAGGAGGATATTAGTAAATGACCAAGGTCGATATTCATTTAGAGCTGATTTGCTAAAAGTACATTAGGGATTATTCCGAATTTTAATACTAACCAGTGAAAATGAACTCGTGGCATTTGACCTCTGTTCCATCACCAGAAACTAATGTCAAATCCTTCCCGGATTCGTTGTCAAATAGTTTTTGAATTATTGAGTCCGGGTTCATTTTCAAACTCTTCTGGAATGACTCCAGCCAACACACGCTAACTTCGCAAGTCCAGCTTCTATCCAGGTAGTTATTGGTGGGGAGGCTAATTTGGTGTTGCTGATATACAGTGCCATCGTATGTTTGGTGAATGGGAGTGTTCAGCCATTCTATGTGTTAGAAAGGTCATTATTAAGAAATAGTTAAGTAATTAAATTAGCGGGAAATCCTAGTCAGGAACAAATCAATCAAACGGTATTCGACTCACCCTGTAGCTTATAGTTCTTTGGCTCCATGGAAATCGGCACGGCATGCCCTTGGAGGTCCAGAATTGTTCCTTGAATTTGTAAGGAGGGCTCTGGCAAATGGTTGCAAATGAAGTTCAAAAAGTCCTGCAAAATATGGACGGTAAACAAAACCGTGTCGTGATCTGCTTCGTCAAATCCCAAACTGAGGATTTTTGTGTTGCTGTTGTAGCAAAATATTTTAAGTTAAACCTTTAATTCGTTTGTTGATTTTTACAATTAATTGTGGAACCATTTTACTTTGTCTCACTTTTGGGCGAAATGATTTTCAATGTAGTCCACGAGCGGAGTGAAATATTTGGATTTTCCATCCAGATCTGGCAACCGTCTCAGGTTTAGGTTCCTTGGAGTTAACTTTTGATATTCCTTGTTGGACGCTGAACAAGTCATATAATAATAAGCAAACAGGACATTAACATAATTTTTGTTAGCAAATTATTGGCTACATTGTGTTTCAATCATATGGCTATTCGTATTATTTGCACTTTGATCATTTACCAGAATTTAGTTGGAAGGAACAATTTTGCAGGATCTTGACTGAATTAGTGGTAGTAAACATTTTGAATGATTATGCTATGGTCAATGAATAAAAAATTAGTTCATGGAAATTGTCGCGAAGTACGAGTAACTTACTCGTTGTTGTTAGGTAACTAGTCAATATGCTCGTTTAACATTAATGTAATTATAATGAAATGAAATAGTTAGTGCGTAAAATATCCACTCGAAATGCTGTGAGTGTGCAATTCAGCCACAAGTGATGGGGATGAGATAATGAGAAGTAAGCAAATATTTTCACAGTCAACAGTCATATGAACAGGGAAAGTTCACACAACCACTTTTCATTCCTTCATATATAATGCATGTTATATTTGGCTGAGCAGATGACTTGGACTTTGACTTGTAATAATGGGTGGGATGGATAAGGATAAGGATGCTGTATGAGTGTGACTCGGTCTTTGTTCAATGCAAACAGAAATTTGAGTTGGGATCAAACATCTTTCTTTGTCCGTAAAGCCACAAAAAACCTTTTCTATGCAAAAATGAAACGCAAAATTACTTGGTGTGGTGTTGCGAATTTAAATGATAAATATATTTGACTTGGCTGAAGTGTTGATCGTAAGATGGCGGAATAAAGTTTTTAAAACTTAAATTTGCAATTTTTCTTCCTTTGGTCTTCACTGCCTACACTTGCGACTTTCATTTGCCATTAAAGTATATATAAAAAATCGTATCAATCCTGACCCATTTCTCTCCGAAATCAAATCATTAGATGTTCCATTTGAATTGTGTGCAATAATTGATTTTAGTCATACTTTACGGCATTTAAATTCATTGTCAATTACCTTGACCTTTGGACATTTAAATCACTTGTCAAAAACGTAACCAAGTACATAATATATTTGATCTGTGGTGAAATTCCAAGGGCCGCCAAGGTCAGGGTTAGAATAATGACACTAGCAGTGGCAGTGACTGCGTTGGTGGCACTATTGCCACGAGACTAGACGAGGGCTACAACCATAACCACCGTGTCGTGGTTTACGCTTGCTATTTAATAGCGCTGATTGCAACTGTCGAGACAGCCCTCGATTTACTAGATAATGGAAATATTAATGACCTTGAGGAAGATGCATAACAGGTACAGTTAGCTTTAATTCTTGCACTTTGAAAGATTTTTTTACTTTGTGCTTTTGAAGTTTAGGGCGACATGTCATAGTCGTGTCATGTGTCGCTAAAATGATGATGCGTTTTTGGCCCCTTCATTGGCATTCTTCTGCCCTAGCTGTGCCTAAAACGGAATCGCATGAGTGCCATATCCCAAACATGTTTAGGAAAAAAACTAACTTCAGCTAAGATTGAATTTTAAGAATTCTAGATCATTAATAAGTTATAAGTTGCATAACCATACGTAACTTTCGCTATAACTATGACTCAGATCATGAACTGTGAATTTGCAAATTGGCATGGTCGTTCTACGTGTATTAAATAAACTACTTCAGAATCTGATCTTCAGTTAGCATTTTGATGTATCGTCATCATCACAGTTACTACAGTGCTCTTTAAATTAATTGGCACCGTAGCAAATTAATGTAGCTCAAATAGCTCTTTTGAGTCAAAACGACAACCAAACCGTAGAAACTCAACCGCAGTTAACTGCTTTTATTTATATTTATTTATGAATATCTAAATCTAACTATTTACTTTTGTTACGCTTACAATTAGGTTTGGTCTTGGCATATTAATAACAGTTTGGTATTGTGATGGATGATGATGACATGACACAGGAAATCCTTAATGCATCATTATCAACAACTCACCCCCAAACAATACCAACAAAGCAGAAATTTAACCAAGGAATGCATCATGCTAAATTACAACCAAAAATAGCACGCCAAAGACTCACTGACCAAATTTAACCATCCATGACCAGCCCAAAACATCATATTAAAATAACATCAGCCCTTAACACACGTGTAACAGTAATGAAATGAGTAATACAAATAAAATGTTTTCTGCATCCCATAACAATTAAAATCAGCTCATGTGCATTCCCATTCCACAAAAGGAATAATACTTTGAGTGAATAATGAATGTGAATGGGCTTGAGATCGAGAGCGAGCTTAATCTCATTTGCTCATTTTGATTTTCATTTCTTCTCATCCCATCTCACATCACCACAAACAACAGAAAAGGGTATTAAATACCAAACCATGGCATAATAATATGCCTTAAATGCTCAACCTTCATATTTATAACAATGCTAAATTGCCATGGCATATGATATGGCCATATACCCCACCAAAATTACATCAAAAGTTATATAGGCCCCACTCATGAAGGATTGTTGACCTGTGTCCAATCCCAAAATCAAATCTTTAATGAGTTATAAACTTTCTTATATTCCCTTTTTTTCCCTTAAATATTAAATGCATTTTCTACAGCAAGTTACTTTTTTTGACCATCATCATCTTCGAATGCGTCATCATCATTATATCATCATCGGCACCGCCATCAACGTTATGATGACTATGGCAATGTATATGTTTATGGTCATACTAATCCAATTTGACTTGTGCCGTCATGTCAATATCACCAGACCAAGTCAAGCCAAGCCAATTTCGTACATAATCATAACCAAGCCATACATAAATGACATGCTGCTGGCCCCTTCCTTTTTGATTATTCTCGTCAGTCGGTCGAGAGTGGAGAGCCGAGAGTCGAGGGCCAGCTTAATTTGATATGCATGTCTGGGTCTCAAGAGGTTCGAAATCGAAAGAGTCTGGCACTGGCTCTGGTCCTAGTGGATTGAGAAGATTGAAGAGCCCTGTTATTTGGCAAATAAGTGATTTATGAATAAAAAAAAATGAAATATGAAATGAATCAGCAGAAAGAGCATCATCATCATCATCATCATCATCGGCCTACTAGTAGCATTAGCATCAGTCTCAAGCAGCAACATAATTTGCAAACGTCATAATTTTAGCTTTCTCATTTCTTCGTATTCTTGATGCTCTCTGATTTGATATGATCGGACTGACTCTTGCAATTTTGGATGGATGGGGTAAAGTATAGCATATTGAATTGAGTTCGAGAGTGAAGCAAAGATCCATGTAATATGAATTGAACAATTTTACTTTATGATGCATGACCGGAAAATTAATTCAGTGTTAAGCTAAGAATACGAAGTTTGAAGTTATAAGGTAGATGGATGATGCAAAAATAAATATTCGCTATATCTTATTCTATTTTATTCTAATTTTCTAATTACATTTATTACAACTAGACTAAGCTAATCGCACAGGAAATGCTCTAAGACCTATAATAGGCACATAGAGTATCTACAAGTAACAAGAAAAAAAATAATCTAGATCGTGAGCTATCGAGCCGGTTCCCTTTTTCGTCATGCTATATTATGCCATTGTTCGATCA
>JAQIXQ010001660.1:0-13470 GCA_034700485.1 Pseudosinella alba | reverse complement strand
CGCGTTTGCCTCGAACTCAGAGACGCTTCCTGATTCTAGTAGCCAGCGCTTGTTTTCTATCCACCCTTTTGTGGATCGCGCACAAAGACAGTGATGGGAAGGAATGGAAGGAGTGGATGGACTGGAGGCGTGTAGTTGGGGAGACCGAATTGGAGGAGGTGGAGGAAGAGGTCATCGAAGACAATAAAATTGTGATATTGATGTGGACCAAATACTATGAAGTGAAAGGGGAGGCCCTGCTACGAAGCATATTGATGGGGAGGAAGTGGGACAGCTCATGCTGTGCGGGGGAGGTCCAGGTTACGCTGGACCGCAGGCAGTTGGAAAGGGCGACGGCTGTGGTATTCTTCAATTATCCTGGGAATTTGTCTAAGTAAGCTGGAAAAAATTATAAAGTATTTTAAATTGTTGATCAGATCATGCCGGGTAACTTAATTTATGGCTCATCGCTTATCCTTATCTTATCTGAAACAGAAAGGACCTACCCAAGACCAGGAGACCAGACCAGTTATGGGTCCTGTTTGGGAAGGAGAGCCCCCATTTATCCAATCCGCTGACCCCGTTCAACCACCTCTTCAACTGGACCATGACCTACCGGCACGATTCCGACATTTGGGCTCCATATGGGGAGCTACTCAAACTGGACAAGCCCATTCCCGACAAGGACCTTAACATTAGTGGGGTCCCTCTAGACTCATGGATTTCAGGGAAGACGGACCTCCTCGCTGGAGTGATCTCTCATTGCCCCACCCCCTCCAGGAGGGAGGACTACGTGAAGCTTCTTCGGAATGCCAGTCTCCCCGTCGACATTTATGGGAGCTGTAGAAGGATCGCCAACAAGCGGGTCTGCTCCAGGCGGAACCCTAAGTGCGACCACACCACTTGGTGGAACAACCTCGCTTCCAAGTATAAATTCTACTTCGCTGCGGAGAACGCGATCTGCCTGGACTACATCACCGAAAAATTCTGGAGGGCTTTGGAGATCGGGTTGGTCCCTGTCGCTTATGGCGGGGGCAACTATACATCGGAGGCTCCGCCCAACTCATTCATCGACGTGAAGGACTTCCCCTCCCACAAGGAGCTAATTGAGCACCTCCTCTTCCTGGATAAGAATGATGAGGAATATAAGAAGTTTCTTAAATGGCGGAGTAAATATCGAGTGAGGATGGGGGAAGGCTGGCAGAGCTGGTGTGATCTCTGCAAAGCCGTGAGGGAATTCAGAAGGAAGCTGGAGGAAAGTGATGATGACCCCGCGATTTTGTCATCTCTGTCCCACTCCCACGCAGATCTTGGAAGATGGTGGGCGTATAAGCCACCTCATCAGAAAAACGTCAGAGCTTGTACAAAACCCGATTTTAAATAATAGCAATTTTAATATTTCATACTTAAGCATAATATAATTTTAGTTATTTTAGTAATGTGAACTTTTTACTAACCTGTCAGAAACATTTGTACAATTAAGATTTTTTTTATTTAGTGAAATATTCGGTTATTTAAAAAAAAATGCTTTCGGTGAATAATGACAAAATGCCTTATTTTCATTCGGGATGAATCATGAAATGAATTTTCTCATGATCAGATCAGGGACCATAATAATAACAATTAATCAACTCATATTTTATGGGGCATTATGAAACTGGCGATGTAAGTTCTAGCATGGCATATTCGCAATCGTCAAAATAAACATCAAAATTCAATTGGAGCAAATTAAATTACGGTAAAATTGTTCATTTGCATTCCATGAAGGATGAAGGTTTATTGCTATCAAATGGTCCACTCCACTGATTCCACTCTCACTCACACTTAACTATATTAGTAAGATATCCACCTCATTATAATTACGAATTACCTAATTAATATTGGTATTGGCATACTACTAGTTTCACTAAAGCTAACAATGATAACTGTGATTCGCAATTTGTGAATGGCTATGCATAATCCAATTCGATTGGAGCTTATCAGCAGTACTCATCCTTATCACTTTTCACTATCAGACTATCATGAATTGTCTAGCTTGGTGGGGATGGTTGGGCTCAACTTTTATATGAAAAGGTTAATTCGTCATGGTATGGTAATACTAATTCATTTTATTCTCAGTTCACAATAAATATGATCCAATCCATATACTAATCCAGAACTGCATTTTTGCACTTTTTCAAAATTAATTAGCTTACTCACAATTATGATAAAATATAAAATGCTAGTATTATTTTTAGCTCTATGCGAAAATGCCAACCTAGACAAGAATTTAGCAGCTCTTGCTTGTTTTGTCTATGACCTATTTTGATTGTTCTAGGTAGGAAAGGATAACCTAAAGCTAAAGCACATTACATGATATTAATATTTAACATTATCCCGGTCAATTAGACAAGGCATTGCAGTTTACAGACCGTTATATCTCTTTAAGCATATTTCCATTCAAATGATTAATGACCTAGGCACCTTAATTGGCAAATATTCTTGTAATGATACATACATTTCATATGGAAGTCAAACGATCGCATCGCCCTATTACATTTTTTTCCTAGAAGGGGAATGCAAATTCTCATAAAAAAAATTTCAACCAGTCCAAGTCACTTAATTGCTCCCACAACATCACCAATTGTAGAGTCAAAGTTTGTAATTGTGATTTATGCAGTTTGTTTCAGGCTATGTATTACGTACCCCTCCACCAAAACTTCTTCATTGAATAGATCGTGGGATGTTTTACAAATTAATTTTGTGCATTTCCTTCGTCCCCCGCATCCAATATTGCATAATTCAATACATTTTGTAATATGGGAGATTCTTCAAGTTATATTTTTAGTTTACTTTTTTGAAATAATGCCACTCCCCAAACTGTCGCATTTGCCTCGAGCTCAAAAAACCATCCTAATATTATTCTTAATAAGTTTTTGTTTCCTTTCCGCACTGACCTGGCTCTCATACCGACCAAACGATAACAGGCAGTCGAGTAAATTGATTGAGTGGAAACGTGAAGTGGGTGATGGCACTCCATTGAAGTTGAATTTAGTGGAGGATGTCCCTGATAAGAGCAAAATTGTGACACTGATGTGGACCAAATATTACCAAGTAGAGGGGGACACTCTAATCCGCCTCATATTGACGGGGAGGAAATGGGACAAGTCTTGCTGTACCGGAGAAGTCGAGGTCACTCTGGATAGGGAGCAGTTGGAGAGAGCAACGGCAATTGTCTTCTTCAACTATCCAGGCAATCTGGCAATGTAAGTTGGAAAAGTTAAAGATGCATTTAGTCCATTTTTAAATTTAACTGTGGATCAGGTTAGGATTGTAATCCTACTTTATGAGAAATCGCCAATCATGATCTTTTCTGCTTACAGAAGCGATCTTCCCAAAACCAGGAGCCTAAGTCAGTTATGGGTTTTATTTGGCAAAGAAAGTCCCTATTTATCCCTAAACTTGACACCCTTCAACAATCTCTTTAACTGGACAATGACCTACCGGCACGACTCTGACATTTGGGCTCCTTACGGAGAGCTATTAAAACTGGATAAGCCCATTATTCCCGAAAATAAAATTAACATAAATGGGATCCCTTTGGATTCCTGGGTCTCAGGGAAGACGGAACTCCTCGCTGGAGTGATCTCACATTGCCCCACACCCTCCAGAAGAGAAGATTATGTCAAGCTACTTAGAAGTGCAGATCTTCCAGTCGACATTTATGGGAGCTGTAAAAGTATCAGCAATAAAAAAGTTTGCCCCAGGAGTAATTATAAATGCAATCACACCGCTTGGTGGAAAGCCCTAGCTTCCAAGTATAAATTCTACTTCGCTGCGGAGAACGCAATCTGCTTGGATTACATCACCGAAAAATTCTGGAGAGCGCTGCAGCTTGGTATGGTCCCTGTCGCTTATGGCGGGGGCAACTATACCTCAGAGGCTCCTCCCAACTCATTCATCGACGTGAGGGACTTCCCCTCCCACAATGAACTGATTCAGCACCTCCTCTTCCTGGATAAGAATGATGAGGAATATAAGAAGTATTTTAAATGGCGGAGTAAATATCAAGTGAGGATGGGTGAAGGCTGGCAAAGTTGGTGTGATCTCTGCAAAGCTGTTCGAGAATACAAAAAGAAACTGGAAGAGAATAATAGTGACCCCAACAATTTGTCATCGTTATCCCATTCATACTCGGATCTGGGAAGATGGTGGGCATATAAATCACCTCATCAAAAAAACGTCAGAGCTTGTTCAAGGCCTAATTTTAAATAATAAATATTTAATGGACTTTATTACTAGAATTACCTGATTACTATGATGTTTATTGCTATGATTCCATTCATATTTGCAA
This sequence comes from Pseudosinella alba, assembly GCA_034700485.1. Lineage (NCBI taxonomy): Eukaryota > Metazoa > Arthropoda > Collembola > Entomobryomorpha > Entomobryidae > Pseudosinella > Pseudosinella alba. The sequence goes on along the minus strand of JAQIXQ010001660.1, from coordinate 9,158 downwards.
GTTGTAAATTAAATTGGGGCGTGACTTTTTTATATTTCTAAAACCTTTATTTGTAGCAAGGTTGTGGAGTTGAGGATAAGTTTTCAAATTAATTTAATTAGATTAGTTAATATTTGCACATGGGCATGGTCATCATTCTTAGCATGATGGATGACCGACGGTAACTGTCGAAACTTTATGAATTGGTATCCACATAGCCGATATGATATAATTAGCTAGTTGAATGTCCATCAAACTGGGCTCAAATGGCTCAATTTTTAATTGGAAGCTTGAGTTTATCCAATTGAAACTGGACGTAATCACTAATCCTATTTATGAGTATCATGGATTTTGTTGGTTAAATTTAGACAGAAATTTAATTTGAGGATTTGCAATTCCACTCGTAATACATAAATAACCACGTCAAATCATATGAAATTGGCATGCGGCAAGATTATGCAATATATATATATTTATCCAATAGTCATTGACATTTTATTGACAACTAAATAATGACTGCCTTATCTTCGAGTATTAAACTTGACTAGACTATAAAACTCCTTTAATTGAATGAGCTATTTATTCTCATGCATTCTCCATCTATCCAATTATTCTGCTGAGAACCGCGGTCATGCTCATACAAAAAAAAATTCGAAAATTACTTTTCCTTGCGTGTTGTGAGCTATTGAGTTGATTTTCTAACAACTCCGAAAGGGATTTTGACAAGAATTATGGCCATCTCAAATTGCCCGACAAAATGGACTTTGGTCACTTCCCTTTTAGTAGGAGCAATGTTTTACCAAAGTCAACATTCCCGAATCGTACAAGGAATGCCCTTGAGTGGACGCACGATAATGTTGAATGATCTGCGTGTGAGGATATTGAATAGCTCTTTGGGTAAAATATTTATAAGAATTTAATCGGTAATTAGCTTTAATTTTTCAAGCGTTTCTGTTTCAAGCGTGGCAGTAAAATCTTTGTTAGGTGAATCGAGAAACCGAGATATTGAGAGTGATACTTGGGTGGATTATACAACTGAACAATGGACTACGTGGTCTACAGAGCTCCCCGAAGAAACCACTTTTTCGGAAGAATCAACCACGACGGAACCACCGATCGAAACAACGTGGTCTACAGAGCCCCCTGAAGAAACAACGTGGTCTACAGAACCTCCTGAAGAAACCACTTTTTTGGAAACATCAACCACGACGGAGCCAACGTGGTCCACAGAGACCCCTGAAGAAGCTACGACGGAACCCAGCACAGCATTCACCACTGAATATCCGACGACGCCAACAACGGAGCACACAACTACTGAGACGTCCTTGCCAACAACAACTGAATTTGCTCCAGAGCCCACTACAAGCAATACGGAACCTCCACCGGAACTAACTACTCCCTCCGAGGAACTTGAATTCAAAAACCAATTGGTGGGGAGGGATGAAGCCATAAGCTACGCCTTTGACCAACCCTTCCACGGAATTGATATTGAGATGGACGTCAGGCTTGGGGAAGTGGTTGGCTATTATTCCTATACCCATACGGAGCCGGACGAGTTGAATAATGATGGGGTTGTGGATCATTCCGGGGGGACTTATATACCTTACAGGCCACCCTTTGCCCAAGTCTTTGTTAGGATTCAAGGGGTCCTTGTAGAAAATATTTATGATATGATTGTGCGATTAAGATAACTAACGCTGATAATTTAATCCTCTAAGTGTTACCCTAGCTCTTAGAGAAGACTAACCAGGATAATGACCTTGGAAAAGGGCTCTGGTGCTGAGTAATAAATAAATAAATAAAATAATAAAATAATCCACTAACATTTCGTCGGTTTCGCGGATGCCAACTTTAAATTATGTAGATACACCTGTATTATTTATTTGTAGATACTTGAACACAATGCAATGTTTTGTAGCCAATAAATGTTTAACAACCTCAAATAAATTTCCAAATTGGACAAATTTCCTGGAGCATACTGTTATTATTATTATGATACGTATGTGGAATTTTTATTATGCCTATATTTTTACTGAGTGAACACTAAATCAAATTGATCACTTTGACAACTCCGGTCAATCTTCGTTACCAACCCAACCTTAGAGACAAAGTCTAATTAGTTAATGGTCGCCAAAGTAAAAATCATTTTTATTAAATGACAATTAAAGCAGTGATATTTTACTCCACCTAAAGTTTCGCCCAGTTCCACAAATGCGGCTGGATTAAGCCGTTTTTCTCGCCCATCCAAAGACTTCCCGTCTGCGACATGATTGGGATAATGACCTTGAGACAAAAAAGTACGACGAGGAAGATGGAAAGGTTCCGAGTACATTTGGCGGGGCATTGTGAGAACAGCATATTTGGTTTAGACTTTAGAAAGAAAAAACTTGAACAATTGTCAAAACGACGAAATAAGTTGGCAAGCTTTTGGCCATTCAAAAATAGTCAATCATTTAGTAATTATACTTTCAATATGGCATGAGAGGAACTTATCAGTCTCAAATTATTGATATCACCAATTGACTTAAGCGGGGCAGTAGTGCAAAGAGTCCATGTTGATCATATACACAGTTTATCAATCAAGGTCAGTCAGTCAGTCTTATCATTGACTGTTGTTCCACGCAAGCGGTATTCAATATATGATATATATTTTTTGCGGTTCTGATCTGACAATTAAATTAGACAGGTATCGTATGTCATAGAATATGATAAATGCGAGAGTGATTCAAATCGATCGACCCAATTAGATTAATACGTCGGTGTCGATACATGCGGAATTATTACACATTGTAATTTAAGAGTAAATATAATCAAGTCATGTATTTATGTAAATCCCGAAGTGGGTAAAGTTACTTAATATCTAAAGGTATATTATAAGTAATGCTCGATTATAAGTATATTATATTATAATTTGGAAGCGAAAAACTAACGATTAAAAAACCTCTTAATTCCTCAATTGAACTTAAAGTATTAACTGTTTTCATTATGTAGGTATTTATATTGCATGTAAACCCTCTCCATTACATATACATATCCGTATTATTTGCTGTGATAAGAAATGTATTGAAAATTGGATTGATCCAAATCGTAGCATGGATTGGGACGAGCATAATATTGATAATGAATAATGATATGATAAATTTATACAAAATAAAAATCAATTTGATCAGCATTATTACATCAAACCATAATATATTTTACTTTTCACAATAAGCTCGTGTGATTTTTGTGGTTAATTTTTGTTTGCTTCATTGGCGACATACACTACGAGACCTTAAATAAAATTCCGAATACCTTTCTCGATAATGCCAATACAATGTGATGTGGGCTTCGATGTGTCCCAAACCCAATACCCAACTTAACCAAAACCAACACAACTTTACTTACTTACCTGCCTGTTCATGTAGGATTATCAACTTCAGTTTTTTTACTTGCTCGTGGCAAGTGCTCGCTAACTTACATGGAAATAAAGTCTATCTTTATAATATTATGTTAGGCGGTTTCAGAGGCAGGTAGAGCAGAGGATCCTTCGGGTACCTGAACCTTAACAAGGGGTTAGAAAGGTGCCCAAATAGTCACTATACACCTAATCCTTCCAATAACAGGTTGACCAAAAATGTCTAAAGCACAGAACATGTGAAAGCTACCTGGTTTGGTTGGTGGTTGGCAACCGGCCAAATTAAGCTTTGTCAGCGTGTGCATGGGACTGAAAGATGGATTGGTGGTCAACTTATGTTTTACTTGCGTCTATAAATAAATCTGGGGATGGTTTTAACTTCAGTCCATATTGGTGTAGAATGAAGCATTTTCATTTTACATTTTAAAGTGTGAAGTGGAGAGAGCAGACCAAATATTCTTATAGAATAAGTTATATTGAAGAAGAATGCTCTCAAGTAAATCGTGCATTCAAGTGGGATTGATAGAGAAAATATGAAAGTGACATTATAAGTTAAATTATAATAGATACATTACGATTAGGTAAATTATATAAATAATATGCATTTTGGCAAATTATCAATCAGTCTCCCTCGACGACTGAAACAGTTCCTGATTTTGTTCATAAGTTTCTGCTCCCTCTCCACCCTGTTGTGGCTCTCCTACCTGCAAAATGGGGGGAAGGAGTGGATTGAGTGGATTGATTGGAGAGGGGGAATGCTGTTAATGAATAATAGTTTGAGTCTGGATCTGGAAGAATTAGATATAGCAGAGAACCAGAGTGAACTTGATAAGCCAAATGACAACGATATTTTGATCCTGATGTGGAGCAACTACTACGAGCGGAAGGGGGATGATCTGATGCGCCTCATACTGACTGGGAGGAAATGGGACAAGTTTTGCTGTTCCGGGAGGGTTGAGGTCACCCTGGATCGGGAGCAATTGGACAGGGCGACGGCCGTCGTCTTCTTCAATTATGTTGACAATTTGAAAAAGTAAATTGCTACCTAATTAACAGAATTATCCCATATGATGTCTTATTTCTGGTTCCATGCAATTTTATCTTATCCTAATCTCTTATCTCATTTCAGAAAGGACATGCCCACCTCCAGAAGACCAGACCAGTTGTGGGTCTTATATGCCAAGGAACCTCCAGCATATTCCGCCAATCTGCGTCCCTACAACAACCTCTTCAACTGGACCATGACCTACCGGCGGGACTCGGAAATTTTTGCCCCCTATGGGAAATCAATCAACCTTGACAAGCCCATCATTCCCGATGAGGAACTCAAAGTTAATGGGGTCCCCCTAGATAAGTGGATATCCGGAAAGTCCAAGCTCCTCACCGGTGTCATCTCCCATTGCCCCACCCCCTCCAAAAGAGAAGACTACATCAAGCTGCTGAACACTGCAAACATGACGGTGGACATATATGGCAACTGCGGGAAGTGGATCTGCAACCGAAGGAATACCAAGTGCAACCACACCGCTTGGTGGACCGACCTCGCCTCCAAGTATAAATTCTACTTCGCTGCTGAGAATGCAATCTGCGTGGACTACATCAGCGAAAAATTCTGGAGGGCGCTGGAGCTGGGCATTGTCCCTGTTGTATATGGTGGGGGTAACTATACCCTGCAGGCCCCACCCAATTCATTCATCGACGTTAGGGACTTCCCCTCCCATAAGGAGTTGGCCGAGTACCTCCTCCACCTGGATGAGAATGATGATGAATACCGGAAGTATTTCGAATGGCGGAAGGAATATGAAGTGAGGATGGGGGAATCTTGGCAAGGCTGGTGTGATCTCTGCAAAAGTGTTCAGGACTATCAAATGAGGCTTGATGGGAATGGGGACGAGGTGGCTGAAATGTCCCATGTCTACTCAGATCCGGGGAAGTGGTGGAGTCACAAGCCTGATCCGAAGGATAAAGACTCAGCGTGCTCAAAACCCACGTTTAAATAAGCTGGTTGTATTTGTGCTTAAGAAATGACTTTTTTATTACATTTTTTACTGTTATTTATATTTTATTTATATTTTATTTATAATTGTTTTATTACGGCTCCTTCAAAATATATCTATATTTTAAATTAGATGATTAAGAGTTATTTCACCTGAGAAATAAATACAAATATTGATTTCGTTTTTAATTGATCGTGATAATTATTTACATGGTAATTACAAAAATTATTTAAATTGCTAATCATTATCCATATTACACCTGTCAAAGGACAACATGAAGGATTGTAACAACGACTAAAATGATTTCGGAGCTTCCTATCAATACCGAACTGGAGGGAGTAGAGGTTTCCTCAGTTCGTGCATATAGGTTATACGTGTTGGCCCCCAAAATGCCATGAGCTCGGACATGAACTATGGAATCCGGTAGCTGTAGCAAACTGATCAGCTTTCTCCCAGCCAGTCCTTGTGGTGCCCTGTAAGGTATAAAGCGATCTTCCTGATTTGGGCTGATAAAGCCATCCCTGTTGGTTTCATCCGGATTGGGATTTGTATATGAGTAATATCCTAGGACATCTCCCGATACTATCTCCAGTTTGACGAATATGCCTTGTTGGGGTAACCGGAATGTGTATGTCTTGCCTTCATATCTGTCCAGGGTCTCATTTTGGAATTCGACCCCGTCGAATGGAGGTATTGCTATTGCTGTTGTGGTTTCTGGGGTTGGTGTGGATGTTACGGTGGGTGTGCTCCCTGTCGGAATGGATGGGGAGGGGGCAGTGGTTGGACGTGGAGTTGTAGATGGAGGAGTTGATGGTAGACCCGGTGATGTTCGCTCGGTTGTGGATGAGGTGGTTGGAGTGGTGACAGTGGATGGGGGCTGAGTTGTAGTTGTAGAAAATGTCGTGGGTGCTGTAGTCTCAGAAGGAGAAAAATTGTCTGTTGTCTGCTCCGAGACGGAAGTAGTTTGGTCCGTGGTAAATGTTGTGCCGGTAGTGGTTTCACCCGGTGAGGATTGGTCTGTAGTTGGATCTGATTGCTGTTCGGTAGCTACGTCAGTGGAGGCAGATGATGGGGGATCGGATGGCGTAGCATCAGAAGAAGATACTGTTGTGGTCTCCAGGAAATCTTCAGAGGGAGTTGATTCAGAAGACATCTCCGTAGTAGAGCCAATGTTGTCAGGGGTTGTGAAATCCGTAACGAAGTCTGTTGTGGAATACGTATTAAAATCGGTTGTGGATTCTGATAAGTTGAGTTCCGTTGTTGACTCTTCGTTGAAATCCGTGGTGGATCCTGGAAGGTCGACTTCCGTTGTTGTCTCTACAGTGAAATCGGTAGTGGAGTCGGTCCTGCCGATTTCAGTTGTAGACTCTTCAGTGAAATCGGTGGTGGAATATGTCGTGTCGAACTCCGTTGTAGACTCTTCCGTAAAATCGGTGGTGAAATATGTCGTGTCGAACTCCGTTGTAGACTCTTCCCTAAAATCGGTGGTGGAATATGTCGTGTAGACTTCAGTTGTAGACTCTTCAGTGAAATCGGAGGTCGAATCTGTCGTGCCGATTTCTGTTGTAGACTCTTCAGTGACGTCGGTGGTCGAATCGGTCGTGTCGATTTCAGTTGTAGACTCTTCAGTGAAGTCGGTGGTCGAATCGGTCGTGCCGATTTCAGTTGTAGCCTCTTCGGTAAAACCGGTGCTCGAATCGGTAGTGTCGAATTCGGTTGTAGACTCTTCGGTAAAATCGGGGGTGGAATAGGTCGTGTAGATATCCGTTGTAGACTCTTCAGTGAAGTCAGTGGTCGAATCGGTCGTGCCGATTTCAGTTGTAGACTCTTCAGTGAAGTCGGTGGTCGAATCGGTAGTGTAGAATTCAGTTGTAGACTCTTCCGTAAAATCGGGGGTGGAATAGGTCGTGTCGATATCCGTTGTAGACTCTTCAGTGAAGTCGGTGGTCGAATCCGAAGTGTCGAACTCCGTTGTAGACTCTTCCGTATAATCGGTGGTGGAATATGTCGTGTCGAACTCCGTTGTAGACTCTTCCGTAAAATCGGTGGTGGAATATGTCGTGTCGATTTCAGTTGTAGACTCTTCAGTGAAGTCGGTGGTCGAATCGGTAGTGTAGAATTCAGTTGTAGACTCTTCAGTGAAGTCGGTGGTCGAATCGGTCGTGCCGATTTCAGTTGTAGACTCTTCAGTGAAGTCGGTGGTCGAATCGGTAGTGTAGAATTCAGTTGTAGACTCTTCGGTGAAATCGGTGCTCGAATCGGTAGTGTCGAATTCGGTTGTAGACTCTTCCGTATAATCGGTGGTGGAATATGTCGTGTCGAACTCCGTTGTAGACTCTTCAGTGAAGTCGGTGGCCGAATCGGTAGTGTAGAATTCAGTTGTAGACTCTTCAATGAAATCGGTGGTCGAATCGGTCGTGCCGATTTCAGTTGTAGACTCTTCTGTGAAATCGGGGGTGGAATAGGTCGTGTCGAACTCCGTTGTAGACTCTTCCGTATAATCGGTGGTGGAATATGTCGTGTCGATATCCGTTGTAGACTCTTCAGTGAAGTCGGTGGTCGAATCGGTAGTGTAGAATTCAGTTGTAGACTCTTCTGTGAAATCGGGGGTGGAATAGGTCGTGTCGATATCCGTTGTAGACTTTTCAGTGAAGTCGGTGGTCGAATCGGTAGTGTCGAATTCAGTTGTAGACTCTTCTGTGAAATCGGTGGTGGAATATGTCGTGTCGATTTCAGTTGTAGACTCTTCAGTGAAGTCAGTAGTCGATTCCTCTAAGTCGCCTTCTGTTGTAGAATCGGAGTCGGAATCTGTCGTGTTTTCCATCCAGTCCACAGTGCGAGGAATGGTACCTCCCAGCTATCCATAAGCTTAGCTTACGGAATAGTCTCAGTCCGCGACAAGACATTCCCGAAGCGCCAGGTTCTTGCGAATCTAACGGTACAAACCCCATGCTGAGACTCTTCCGCAAACTGGAGTTACGGAGGTTTCAAAACCCCGTGTGTAACACCAGGGATCGGCATTTTCAATTGCAAATATTTTCCCCGGTAACAAATATGTTTGTGTAGACCAAATGCCCCCAAATTGAAAACTAATATACTTTTGGCAATGCTGATTACGAAAAATTACATTATATTTTTCCACCCCCCAAACTTACCCCCGGGGGGAGGGGGTGAAATTTCAATTATGTCCAAATGCCCCCAAATTGAAAACTAATATAGTTTTCACAATGTTGATTACGAAAATTTACATTAAATATTTCCACCCCCAAACTTACCCCCGGGGGGAGGGGGTGAAATTTCAATTCCGTCCAAATGCCCCCAAATTGAAAACTAATTTATTTTTGACAATGCTGATTACGAAAAAATCCATTATTTATTTCCACCCCCGAACTTACCCCCGGGGGGAGGGGGTGAAATTTCAATTATGTCCAAATGCCCCCAAATTGAAAACTAATATAGTTTTCACAATGTTGATTACGAAAATTTACATTAAATATTTCCACCCCCAAACTTACCCCCGGGGGGAGGGGGTGAAATTTCAATTCCGTCCAAATGCCCCCAAATTGAAAACTAATTTATTTTTGACAATGCTGATTACGAAAAAATCCATTATTTATTTCCACCCCCGAACTTACCCCCGGGGGGAGGGGGTGAAATTTCAATTATGTCCAAATGCCCCCAAATTGAAAACTAATATACTTTTGACAATGCTGATTACGAAAAATTACATTATATATTTCCACCCCCCAAACTTACCCCCGGGGGGAGGGGGTGAAATTTCAATT
>JAQIXQ010001659.1:0-13481 GCA_034700485.1 Pseudosinella alba | reverse complement strand
TTTCAGAATTGTATGCAATTTCTGTTATCATCCGGTAATATGTGTGGGTTTTCAGATCATTGCCAAGGTCTCGCAGTATCTTGTGCAACTCTTCGTCCATCGAAATGTCAGTGGGGCTGAGATGGATAGAGTCATGTCCGCATTTGATGCATATGAACGGTCGGACTGCTTTCAACGAGCTGATTTCTAAAGCATCTTCATCCCTGGTTATGTCTGCATTAGCAAGAAGGAAGCCTAGATTTTGTGCTTCCATCTGAGAATAACCCGAGTCGAGGAATTGAGTGATCCAGTTACGAAGCATAGCTTGGACAGGTTTTGATTTGTCATAAGATGACCAATGGTCTCGTAAGACAACGGCAACCTTCAATGTGATCCGGGGCGAAGGCAATAGCTTTAGAAAATCTGGTCCGGACTCCTTCTTCTCAAATCTGCTTCCGAAGTACCAAACGTGGGAATATGATCCAGCGTTTTTTACCCCACGTTCAAATTTATCCGTCGTCATGGAAACATCCTTCTCGTTAGATATGCGAGGGGGAAATAGATCAATATGAATTTGACAGTTCCATGGCCGTATTGCTCGGGAGAAGGGGAAGTAGTCGAGGTGGGCGCAGTGCCCGGGAAACCAAGAGTATACCGAATTGGGAATGGTGCCTTGGTTGGGGAAACATGCTTCAAAGACCTTTTCTGTTTTATTGGGATGATACCTTGTGTCCAGTATCCATGCCAGGGTATATCTACGTATTAGGTGGTCGACAGCAACAGCAGGGATTGACTTTCGGATTATCACTGGCTGATTCAAATTGGCGAGATTGACCCCGATGAAATTGTTAATGGTAATCAGGCATGCATCGCAACTTGTTAGTAGTTTCCAGTTGGTTAAGTCGATTGGCCCGGTCAGAGTGCCCCAGCCAGAGAATAAGTGTTTGGAGAACTCCGTCAGATGCTCGTTATTTTCGGGGGTGGCCAGTTCGTAACGAGAATCAACCAGAGCTGCCATTGCCAATGTAAGAGCTACAAACTCGAGAAACATGGTTATTTTGAGAGGATGGAGAATTTAATCCCCCCAATGCTTATATTCCTCCAAATAGTTGAATGGGGGCTGAAAAGGAAAGAAATAAGTTTTAACTGAAAATCTAAACGAGCAAACAAATGATTTAATTGTTTAAAACTGACTGAAATCTTTTTTGGAATATATAAGTCCACTTCCCACTTGATGCGTTACGAAATGACAAATCATTATTTTGTTAATTGGATTTCAAGTCCATTGGGAATTATATAGTTCGTCATAGGTAATTCCTCAAGAGTTGATCTCAATCCATTGCTCGTCAATCATTTCCTCCTATAATTAATTACTACGCACACTCCAACAGTTACAGAAACAATTTGATTAACTTGTTATTGTCAAAAAGAAGCACTCAAACATTCTTAACGTTTACCTTCCTCGTTTTCAGTGTACTGTATGTAGTAGTGTTCCTTTATTCGTTGACCAAGATTTGTAATATTTTGCAGGTAGATAGTCTCCATTATGGTGTCAGGATTACTGCCTAAATTTAAGTGCCATATTGTCGCAATTACCGCAAGACAATTGCCACATTTCGATAATATCCACATTGGATGATTGGATTGAGTTCAATATCCATGTTAGTTGATCAAATGGCGGTATGGTTTCTTATGAAAATATACTAGACATAAGCATCGGATTTGTAATCGTTAAAAAACTGGTCTAGAAACGTCTTTGCTACCAGTTCCATTTGCCGTACTATTCAGGTATATCCAATATTCTCTTCATTGTTCAAAAGACAAATCTCAAGAGTTGACAGCACATTAGTCCCACTATTGTTTTTGAAGACTTGAAATGAGTGAATTTTTTGCTATTGTGTTGTTTGGCGATTGAAATAGATAGTGAAAAAGTAGTGTCACATGTACGTTTGGTGTATTATTAATATAAAAGGGGGACCGGACGTCCCCCCTTAGTATTAATAATACACCAAACAAACGTACATGTATGTGTCGAAATTTCATTATATTCCTACTAGTTTTTTTTTACCTAATGAAAGCTCTTGCGTATGCTAACTCAATAAATAAGTCTGCCTCTTTGTAGTGCCTTCTATTATTTTAAATAAAGGAATGAATGAAAAACAATATGGCATCATAAAGAAGTTTTTTATCATTGCAAACCCGGATCATCAGCATGAACATTTGAACATTTTATTCCACCATTTTGAAATGGTAGAATAAAATGTTCTCGACAACTAACATAACATATTGTTCCAAAATGGAATGCAATTGTACTAGTATGCACATCACTCACACAATGATACATTCATATACTTGATGATGCCTCGTTTTATCGATTCAAATGGACGCTTACGTGTACGGAAAGGATAAGCATAATCACTTTAAGATATTATTGTCGAACAAAATTAGAAAAAAATAATCGACGTGTCCCAATGACAAATTGATTTTATAACTCATATTAAAACCAACATCCTCGTTTACCATGCTAACAGATACAGATCTTCACAAGTCCAAAGTTATCCATCGTAAGCCAAATTTAAGTATCCGCCAGATATCGTCATCATTGGGCTACTAAATTAGGTCGGCCTATTGCTGGGGCAATTACAACTTAATTTAAAGCAATTAAGAATTATATGCTTTGCATCGATAGACTTAACTCTTTCAAACAAACAATCAGAGCAATGGAGCTTCTACCATTCGTATTTGTGACGTTGGCAATAATCATCAGTATACTTGATTCAGCCACCTTTGGAAACTTGAATCCTGGCAACCAGCGAACTATAAATTTGACGACTTCTGCAAATAACCGACATCTAAAATGGTTCGAGAATAAGTTGTACTCTGGATGGGGTGCGCCATCGAACGCAATTGATTTCACAAATTGGAATCTGTTGCAAAGTAATCCATGTCTGGTTACATTCACCAATTATATTGGAGTCCACTTTGTTGGCGTGCATCAACCCGTGATAATTCGTAAGCCAGCGCCCGCTCTAATTTCAGACAATTTGTTCCCTCCTACCAAATTGATTTGGATTCCAGAAACCAGGGACCATCCAAATGATCCTGGTAAGGTTTTATCTTCATGTCTCCCGCACAATGGAACACTCCCAACGCGTGACGACAATTGGTATCCCATCCATTGCACAAAGCTTGATTTTGTCCACTTTTCTTCGCGATCCAAACCATGGACTTACCAAATAAACGTTGACCTGTTTCCACCCAATCTGACTGCTGAGGTTGGTGAAGTCCTTCGTGGGAAACTTGATCTACCTTGGAGTAGGTGGTATGTAAGTTGGCATATCCACTATTACTCCCATATCTGGTATTACGATGGTAGACTGCTCCAGCTCATGTCAGACTTCCTTCTACCACCCCATACGCCAACACTTGCCGTGGCAGTTGTATCGAGTTCAATTCATCAGAATAAAAATAATCAGGCATTCGATACTTTAATGCAATTAGCGTGGATTAGGCGATGGCTCATGTCAGATCCCAGAATGAACTATGCTTATACGAAAAATGTGGAGTTCCTCATTATAAATGCAGAATTGTCCAACGATGAATTGCGAGGTCCTGCAGGAATTAGTTCCATTGAAAATATCAAACCAGCAGTATGCCTTGAATGTCATCATAACATTGTACACGTCAAGACCACTGATATTTCTCCAACCGTCAACTTGGGAGACCTGTTCAAAATTTTGGGAGCTGGTTGGAACGACCTCATGACCAGCTGGTTGGTTTCCGGGGACTTGAAACGGTTTTGCACAAGTCATCTCTCGGGCCATGATCACAAGCAGATAATCCCGGCAGCATTTGAGTGGGTCTCCACGCCTGGTCATTTAATGGCACAAGTAACGCTTCATGCCCTGGCAAGCATCTTTCAAAATTACACATATTGGACTTGGACAGGTGAAGATGTAACAAATTTGAAAATATGTAGACGTGGGAAAATTGTGGAAATGGACGCTGTCCGGCTGGACAAGCTGAGGAAGTTATTATTCGGCTCTGATTATACATTCCACTCTGTGAGTTCTTTTGTGCGAGCAAATCGTCAGATTCAGCTACCTTTGATGATGCCGGATCCCTTCAACTCGCTCCGGTTTGTTGTTTGTGGGTTGAGAGGGATGAACTCTCTGGCATTTGATGAACTTTTAAAGGTGTATGACTATCACGTTTGGATTGTGTTGCTGTTGTCCTTTCTGATGGTGACACTGATATGGAAGAGGCTTACTAATAATACGTCAATGCAGGTTCGTAACCAGCTCTCGCTTATGAAGGCCCTACTCGAGCAAGGAAGTCCCTTCGCAGAAAATATGATCCAAACCAACTCCATTCGAATACTGCTGGGAACATACCTCCTCGCTGGGATTGTACTCAGCAATGGCTACAAGAATACAAATGTGTATAACATGGTAGCCCCGAGAAAAGGTTTGACCTATGACACGTTTCAACAGTTGGTGGATGATAATGTCGTTGTATATTCCAGATCATTCCACCCCAACTTTGAGAGAATTATATCCAATTTGACAATATACTTCGACTTAATTGAGGACGAAGAGATTTCCGAAGAGCCGCACGAGAAACGATCAGAGTTTTTCGAGGTAACTTCTGAAATGCATTTGAAAATGTGGGACATAGAGTTACAAGGTGAGTACTACGAAGGAAATGAGGAGTCCAGGAGAAACAAGTTGGTATACGACACGACTAGACTCCATCCTAGTGACATGGTCCGGTCTACAATTAGCTGGTACAAAGGTAGGAACTGGTCTCAGAATATTAATTCGTCCTTTGGCTCAACCCAGGTCGCGCGTCTTAAAAATATATTGTCCGCTAACTATTTGAGACTGGAGCAGGCGAAGCTTTTCAAATCATTGGAGGAGTGTAACAAAACTGCGCTGATTATGCCTTCCTCACTGGCTAAAAACTTCGCAGATAGATTGAGGGGAAGCAGGGTATCTGTTGGGAAGGAGTTATATTTCCAGCAGTCTGTCGCCTCCTCATTCGGGGGATGGATCCCGTCCTTCGTTGTTGAACGACTGGGCTGGTTTGGAGAAAGTGGGATCTTGGAAAGATGGATGAACATCATGGAACGGGTATACATTAAAAAATCCAATCTGGAAACAAAGTCTAATTTACATATAGCTGTTTCCAAGCTCCCAGTGGGAGCTTCACTGGATGGAAATATTCTCGTAATATTTTCCCTGTTGATGGGCGGACTTACTTTGGCATGTTTGGGATTTCTGCTGGAATGGATTGGGAGTTGTGTACCTATGTTATATGCGGCTGTATTAAACAGTAAAATATAGGTAGTTCAAAAGTTTAAAACCAGTTGTTTGATATACCCCCAACTTGCTTGTTTATCATTGTTCCCTTACAAAATAATTGTATTCTTGTTGTAGCATAACTTAAAGTAGATAGTTATAGTTTATTGAATTTATCCTAGAAATTAAAGTTACGTTCTGAAGCGTATCTGTGTAGTCATTATAAAATCGTCCACAAATATGTCGTTTGATTAATGTTTAATTCAATTTGTTCAAGGACAGGATAAGAAATGTAGTTTAGATACTTGGTTCAATCAATTCATTCGTATTCCATCTCATTACGTCATTTCATTACCATTGGTTATACTTCTCAAATTACTTCATCCACTGCATGATTTCCTTTGCAAATTATTTGCAAAGGTTATGATGTGCAGACTTCGTATTCATCAGCAGCAAGAATGTCCTCTGCAGACAGAATCTGAGCATGGCCGGTCCCGTTCCCCTATCCAATTTATGAAAAGGGCCTATCCTTATTGCAATCGGCGGACAGGATCTAAAAAATTTCCGTGACCATTTGCAGCATTTGTTTCCACATCCAACGGAAAGCTGGCGAGTTGTATTCAAACAAGCTTTTGTGATTATTATCGGCCTGCTCCCAAAATCCAACGTGAGGAAGCAGAAATATGACACGCTTATGATAAGTGTCAGAAGAATAGTAAGCAGGAGCTGTCCTAATGTTGGACCCAGAGATATCGCCGCGTACAGAAGCGCAATCAAGGCCACGCTGCACATGAACTGGACGAGAGGAAGAATAAGCTGCTGCAAACATCCATTCAAGATAATTGTCAAAACTTGGATTCTTCTATAGGCAAGTCCGACATGGTAGCTTCCATGTAGTTGGGATTGAAATCCTGGACGAAAATTCTTCTTCTGATTGAGCTTGAAATTTTTCAATTCCGTATAAAGTTTGTGAATGCTCAGTAGACATATTGCAAAGGCATGAGATGCAAGTAACCCCACAGGGGTCAACCCGATTGAATCCAGAAGGAACACAATCAGACGATGGCCAATTCCTACTTCAGAGCAGATCTCGCCAACCAGTCTCATGTAGACGCAAGGTCCACACATTACAAGGGATGGGATTCCAAGCATAAAAGTTAGAGTAAATGAGCTCACCAGAAGCAGGAGGAATATCATAAACCATTCATAGTCTCGAACCTTTGGTGTTGATGAGGTAGCTCGTCTTTGTCGCTTTCTATCAAGAAGCAAAACATTCTGGACTGCGGAGAAATCATCAGCGATCATATGAAGCCCTGCATGATAAATACTCGTTCCAACTTGGCAAATTATCATATACCCGTGGAAACTTATTACTGTCAGAAGGAAGCCAGTGCTGCTATTTCCATTTGCACTTCCACGTCCTAGTTGTTTCCTGGCACTGGAGATTTCTAGCATTGACATAATTGTCATAGTAAGACTTATTCCGAACCAAGATAGCGTTTGCAAGATGTGACCCCTTGTCACTCTAACTCTATCCAGGCCATCAAATCTGAATGAGCAGAGCCCCAGTTGTTGGCAGATGTTGGATAAATGTAGGAGAATTTCGATGGCCGCATTTGCTGTTGCCATTTTGAAAGATACTGTGTCGGTGGTTACTCTCTAAAAGAGTTGGATATTTGAAAATTAAGAAATTCTAAAACCCCCTGCACATAGTTAAAGATTGCTTATATTTAAGAGTTAACACGGAAAGCTCAATGCTGTTAATAAAAATTCGAGTTCCTTATTCCTTTATTTTCGTCCTTGGACTAGGCAATGGTTAGTTTTCCGGCTTTTGACAATTCGTCAAGGCAAAGTTTGAATGAACTGAAATGTTGATAATCATAATCCATTGTCTAATATTTATCTAGCTGGCTATTATTGGCAATCATAATTTTCTTTGAAGTCTTCCGTCAATTAAATGGAGTAACTTCGGGATATTTAGGGAACCACAGATACATTTTATTACATGGCTTGAGGCTAGGTTACCCGTGCCATCAAACATCGGTCACATAATAATTGACAAAAATAATTGCCTAAATAAAATGAATTATGGTAATGATTAGGTATACTGTCAACGGTTGGTGGCCCTCCGAGGGAATAATAAAGGTAAATATTATAAAATGAGTTGGTATTACGAAGTAATTACTGGATGACATTCTACCTATATAATGAATTGATAAATTAATTCCAGTTTTGTGGAATGGTGCGGAAGGAACCAAAATTTACGGCCGGTTCAGATTGGACAAAATGATTTGAATAAATAATGTTGATGATGAAGGATATCATCATAAATGAAAGCAATGTGTCTACTTTTTTTTAATTACAGGAAAATGATCGACGTCGGGCTAATATTAATATCACGGTTAAACTTTTTTTCCGCCTAGTTCCTTGTTGAGAATTAGTATAACCTAAATAGTGATGTGGTTTTTTTTGGAAAAAATATCTGGACATGATAAGCATAGGATTTGCAATCGTTAAACGAACTGGTCTTTGAACCTCTCTGCTACCAGTTCCAGTTTCTGTATTATACGCCTTCATTTTACTTCAATCTACTACTTACTTATTTTCGTAATTTGACGGATTTTTTGGGCTTTTAAATATACGCCAAGACAATTTTAATGAACTTGAATGACTGTTGATAGCCCAGTCTAGTATTCTATGTTTGTGTAACTTGCAATTACTGGCAATCTGAATTTTCAGCGAAGTATTTAAGCACTTAGAATAAACTTAGGAAATAAATATATATAAAACTACGGATATGTCTATATTATTGATTAAATTGAGATATGTTAGCCTTGCCATCGGACATATGTCATATAACGTTTGCGACACATAATTGCTAAATACATTAGATTAATCTAGCAGCTGAAATTTCCAATCTCCTAATAAATGTTTGTCAAAGTAAATAAATATTTGACAATGTGAACGCACTAATCATAAGGAGAAGCAATTACTTAAATGTTATGGTTACATTGACTGAATTAATTCCAGTTTCATATGCTAAACGAGCCATTAGTGTTTGCAAACTTAAATAAATGCTCTTATTCCGAATAAGGATAATTAAATAAGGATACATATCTACTCCAATATTCGACTCAATAATAGAACAATGATTACAGCCCAAGATTAGCGGGCAACTTCATCTTAACTCCTACCCTAATGGGAAAACCCAAGAAAACTCCCCTCATCTCCTTATTGCTTCCAACCAACGAGACGGGGCTATTTCAAGCACGAATCCCATACAAGCGATAAGCATTCCACCCACCAGTAACGAGAATATGATCAGAATATTTCCGTCCAGGGATGTACCCTTTGGAATGGCGATTTCTTCGTCACTCTCTGACCTGGATATTCCTCTGGAATTTGATTTAAAGATGTCCACCTGCTCCAACAGGTTCATCCACCTCTCCAAAATCCCACTCCCCGTGAACCATCCCAATCGTACAATCTCATTATTCAAATGATTATTCAGACGAAATAAAGACGAAAGCAATTCAAACGAATTTGATAAGATTTTCTTGAGTGTCGATGTCCTTTTCTTCCACCGTCTCATTTGTCCCCCTTGCAATCAGTTCAATATTGTAGTGAAAATACGTGAAGGAGCAGGACTGAAAGAGTCTGGCCAATTTGGGAAAGGACAATGGGATGCAGATGGAAGTCCGCGGAAAGGAAATTAAAATTACAACAAGGATAAAATAGCGCAAAGGGAAATCCATTTTAGTTTGAATAAAAGCATAAAATGCACTCGGTCAACAAATGGCCAGCTTCCAGATTAACTGGTAAACTCTAAATATCTACAGCAATTCTAAATTCTAAATTGGAATTTACCTTGCACAGGACTGATTGTAAACTATATACTTGTTTCCATACGTTGGAGCTGGAGGTCACCAAGTCTTCAAGTTCACCTTGGAACTTAGCCTCTTTGCAATTCCATGGCCATGAAAAATAATAAAACTCTTGGCGAAATATACAATCGAAATTATCATAATATTTTATTGTCGTTCGTAAAACACATGTTTTCAAGTAACCTCGTGACTGTTAATGCGAGTGATCCTTTGGTTAAGTCGATAACAATTGAATAATATGTAAACAAGGAAAGTTGACACGAAGGTTATATCTCAAGGGCAATATTTGAGTAAGTAGTAAAAGTAGTATAGTTGAATTTTTGCTGACGTCAAAACTACCAAATATATAAATAAATGTTTTTCTCGGTCCTGCGGTCCAATGTTTTTTATAAATATGTATCTATTATGGTAATATTACAATATCTTTGCCAATTGATATATGATTTGGGGAAATTGATAAAACATTAAATTTAATACGCTAATGGTAAGAACTTTCAACAAATGTATTCATTCCTCATTATTGGATTATTCGAAGAAGAGCGCACAAGCGGCCTCTGTACACCCAATCATTCCAATGTTGGTTGCATTGCTCAAATTTATAGTTCCCTCACACATGAAACCATGCAGAGAATCTGAGCATCCCTGCAATTGCTCGAAACTTGTTTCCTAAAAACAAGTACATAACAAATTAGTACAAAACAGTTTGCATCAGGAATCCTGATTCAGGATTCAAATAATGATCTTCAATTAGGTTTAAGAGTAGTAGGATTTCAATGTTACGTTTGTGCTACGAGTGCTGTTTACTGAACGGCAAGTAGTTTCAGATTTATCGGAGTCTCTCCCTCTCCAAAGTTCTAAAATGTTTCATCTACGCCATTATTACCCGAACCAGTTCTTAATTCAATAATATTTTGCGTCGACGGAGTAACTTCCCGAATTTATTCATTTAAATAAACTGTATAATGCGTACGTATTGGGTCGGGATAATCCGCTGGAAGTCTTAATAGGAATTGCGTGATTCGTTCTTGCCTTCTGGTCGAAATGGATGAGGGTAATCTCAAACCTACAGATTGGCATTCTTCGGTGGCATTATACCAGCTCTACAAATACGATAAAGCACAAATTCAACTTATGCGTCCTAAATCATATTCCTTCATGACAAGACCAACATATCTTTAGTCAATTAGAAAATTAGAATTCGTTTGGTTGGTTCAATATGTGATAATACCGTCATTCCGGGATCATCGGGAGATACGGACATGACAAAGATATTAGCGGTTGCTGAGCATATTAAAAATAAACTCAAATTATTACACAAACTTGGTTTTAAAAATCATTCAATTTTTTTAAATGTTCTGCTCACCTGGCGGCATTGGCGTTGGTGTTGGCGTTGGCGTTGGACGAGGTGTATTGGCCGGAAGTAGAATCTTTGATTGACACGCCAAGGCCACTGCAATTAGAGCACTTATCAAAACTGCAACTACCCCAGTTCCAGTAGTAGTTGGGACACCCGAAATTCTTGCGGCCATGTTGAAAACACGGTCAAAATACTGGCTCGATGCGAAAGAGAGAGAGGGACAGCTTAATCAAATAAACATTTATGATAGTGTTAGGCATGTATTATATCTAATTATGATTACAATATTTTCGTTGGAAAACTGATGTTGTGGATACAAAATTCCCGACCATTTCGACCATTTTATATATCGCGTAATGACAGGCAAAACATAAGGATTACATTTTTAATTGGGATTTATAAAACAACCAGTCTTACTGCAAGGAATTTTATTGCTCTGAATAGTTCATGTAAAAGGGAGTTAAAAATAAAAGGATTTGCGTCAAGACCAGTGGCATATAGCTATAAATAAAGTTGTTTACGGAAGCAAAGAGATTCCTGACGTATGAATGATTCAGCCGAGTTTTCATGAATGCAACTATGATGATGCCAACAATGGCAACTAATGTTTGATCGTAAGTGGAAGAGTATGTGGCATAAAACTACATTTGGCATATATCAGCAGACTTATGTCATCACCGGTTCTGGTTCGCTATATCTTCCCAGTTACTACTTTATAATAGTACTTGGATAGCGTGACCATTTGAATCATACAAGGAGACATCTTCTTGCGAGCTAATGTTGCTGACTTAATTTTTCATCTGAGTTACTTGATTTTGACGTTATGAATGAAATAATCGAAGTCTAATCCCCCTTCTTCAGACCCATCCTCTCGTCATCCACCATCTCCTTCCTTGCTCAGATTGACAATTGAGCTGACCCTGACACACCTGACACCTGATGCCCTTCTTGATTTACTTTAATTTACTCACTCCTCCAATTCAATTAACGTTAGCCAACTGTGAGGGGATCTGGAACAACAATAGGAAGGAATTTAGTTTAACTAACTGGCAATTAAAAATAAGTTGTCAACTCCAAAAAAATCATCAAGATATGATAAGCATCAGTTCAGGAAGGAGTTGGGAGAGGAGTAGACCGGAAAAAGAATTAAAATAAACAGACAAACTCACAATTTCTATTTAAAGTTTTCACTTTATTACAAACGAATAAAAATTGTAATACAATTAAGACACTAAATTCTTCTTCTATAGCATTTCATAGTTAAGGTAACAAACAGTTAGTTTTATTTCCGCTTTTACAGTACATGCGGCCAATTAATTAATGACCCAGCTTCGGTGTCAGCCCCACTCAACGGAGACATCATAAAATAACAATTATGACGAGCGGGCAAACTTTCAAACTTCATATGCCACAATAAAAAAATAATTTTTAACTACTTAATTAATTACATAATTACATAATTACGATTACACAATTTTTGATTTTGTATTTTGTTTTACTTCCCGGGTGATTTACACAACTTTCCAACTTCCCATATGTCACAGTAAGTAATTTAATTTTGATCTACTTAAAATTAAATAAATAATTACAATTGGAAAGCTTTTTATTAATCTTTCATGCAAAAATAAATGCCAAGCCATGCCTAAAAGAATGAAGAATGAACAAAGGACAGAGGGAGGGCCAGGCACATCAAATATTTTTGCAGAGTGCCCCATCTCCGTGCCGCCGATTATGAATTGATGAGTTGGCTTTGGCTGTTCTGATCTAGCTCTAGCTCTGGTGTCTGGTCAGCAAAAGTAAACAAACAGCAACCAGATCGGATGTTGATCCTCTTGGATTGATTTTTGTTGGAGTTGCCAGTTTATTTTTAATTGTCTTATCAGTTAGTTAAAACTAAACTATTCCCTCCCATTATTGTCCCAGTTATAGTTGTGAAGCGTTACAAATTAAAGTGAAGGGGCATATTTGAAGGGCATCAGGTGTCAATTGTGGCACGGTCAGGTGTCAGGTGTCAGGTCAATTGTCAAGATGGTGAATGACGAGAAGAAGATGGAGGGGATCCCACCCCCGGGGGATGGATTTAGAAGTTTGGAGAATATTCCTTCCACAGCGCCAACACCACCCAGTGCCAGCGATGGAGGCTCCACAGCTGCTGCAGCCCCTCCACCGGAGGAGGAGACTTGGGAAATGAAGCAGGGTAAAATGGAGTTGGAGGAGCTGGCCATTGTCCAGAAAGAGGAGGAGCTACTTAAGTTGGATGCAGAGGGTCTTCAAAGGCAAGTGGCCCAGGCTGCGGAACTCATCCGGGAGACGGTGAAGATTGAAGAAGAAGCTGAAGAGGAGGCTGGCCAAGCTCCACGAATGATGGATGGAGCTGACCCAGACCCAGCGGGGTCCAGTGCCAGCGGAACCCCTGAAGATTCAGTCGCGGACCACCAGTCGGAGGGGGTCATTGGGGATGATGTCAAGACGGGCGGTGAATTGGCGGATCCGGAGTTGGAGGACGTGGACAAGAATGGCAGCCCGACCCAGGAGGAAGTAAAGGTGCTGGAGGCCACGGTGGAGGTGGATGAAGATAATGAGGACAAGTTCCTGAAGGACTGGCGGGAGGTCCAGGAGAGGGCCAGGCAGGGGTTGGAGGAGGAACTTGTGAAGCTGACGACGGAGGAGGAGCTGTTGCTGGAAATGGTGGACACCTTAAAGAAGACACTTTGCCAAGAGACGACTGGGCTTGGGCTTAAATTGGAGGAGATCCGGAAGATGACCATTAAAGTGGATGAGCTGAAGTATGGGAAGGTCCAGAAGCCAATGCCTTTGAAGCAACTTGTGGAGATCACTGGAGAAGGGGTGGCGGGGAGGAAGGATGCCGTAGCAATATTACCTGACAAGCAAAGGCCGCCAACTGCCTAAAGCTCCCAGACAAACCACTATATACATCTTGTAGAGCTTTTTTCAAGGAAT